>CM057342.1:172579897-172883810 GCA_030015575.1 Agapanthus africanus | reverse complement strand
AATGGGGTATCACGTGCTCACACGTGACCAAGGGTCACGCGATGGCACATAATAAATTCCTGTGATCTCTGCTCTATAGAGTTAAATTCTAGTCAAACAAAAATATAACAAAATATCAGGAAATACTCCAATAGGGTATCACGTGCTCACACGTGACCAAGGGTCGCATGCTGACACGTGATAGTTCTGGGACCCTGTTATAATAAAATTAAATTCTAACCAAGCAAGAAATTAGTGGAGTCATGTGCCCCCACGTGATGGGCCTTTAAAGACATGCTGAAGGAATTAAAAAATATAATAAAAAACTAAGGAAAAACCCTCAATGGGGCATCACGTGCTCACATGTGACCAAGGGTCACGTGCTGACACGTGACGATCCTTAGTCCTTTAAAACAACAGAATTAAATTCTGGATAAAGTGTTAATCGTGGGGGTCACGTGCCAACACGTGATGGGTGCCTAAACTCTTTTATTAATATAATTCTAGTTAAACGAGAATATACCAAAGCAGCAAAGAAAAAAACCTCAATGAGGCGTCACGTGCTCACACGTGAACAAGGGTCACGTGTTGACACGTGATGACTCTTTAGCTCTGTTAAAAGGCGGAATTAAAATAAAATGTTTAATCAAGAGGGTAACGTGCCAACACGTGACGGGACCCTAAACTCCTTAACTGATAGAATTAAATTCTATTTAAATATCAAATAAAAGGGTCACGTGCCAACACGTGATAAACTTTTAAAAGCCTTCTAAAATAATAGAATTAATTCTAATTAAGGGAAAGCAAAGACCCTAACTGGGAAAGTATTTCTTTAAATCTTTCCAAACAAAAAAATGGTGCTCTGTAAAATAGAGCACCGTTGGATTAAAAATCCAATGGTGATTAAAAATCACCAATTTATGGAAAGATTTTATACAAGGAAAGATTTCCCTAAAATTCACCAAGAATAACAAACAGAATATCTTCTGGATTAAAAATCCAAGGGGGAATAAAATTCACTGAGTGATCTAAAGATCATGTTGGTTACAAAAACAACCAAAACCTTTCAATGAAAGATTCACTAAACAAATTGATCATTTTCCTTCTCCTATAAATAGGAGCCAAGAGGAAGAGAAAAGGGATTGATTTTTGGATCTTGGAATTTCCTGAAGAAAAATAGCAGAGAGAAAAGAAAGGAGAATTTAATTCTTAAGAAAGGAAACCCTAGGTGAGAAAGGGGAAAAAGATCAAAGCTCCATAAAACAAAAGAGAATTTAATTCTCAATCTAAGAGTTTAACTCTTCTGCAAAAGAACTTAGTTCTTTCTCTGGTTGAAGATCTGCAGAAGCAAATCTCCCCACAGGTTGAGAATTTAATTCTCATCGGGGAAATTCTGCCATATAGATCCAAAACTTAGAGGGAGAATTGAGTTTAGAGAATTTAATTCTCCCAAATTCACAGGAATTTAATTCCTCCCAAAATAAAACTAGGGTTTAACCCTATATGAGAATTTAATTCTCTAAATCACAGGAATTTAATTCCTCCCAAAATAAAACTAGGGTTTAACCCTATATGAGAATTTAATTCTCTCAAATTTACAGGAATTTAATTCCTCCCAAACAAAACTAGGGTTTAACCCTATATGATAATTCAATTCTCCCAAATTCATAGGAATTTAATTCCTCCAAGACAGACAGAACTAGGGTTTAACCCTATATAAGAATTTAATTCTCCCAAATTCATAGGAATTTAATTCCACTAAAACATAATTAGGGTTTAACCCTACAGAGAATTTAATTCTTAAAAAATAAAGAGACTTGAAAGATCTCCATGCATGTAAAGAACTAGGTCACGTGTCCCCACGTGACCCCTAAACAGTTCCCCCAAAATGTGAAGAAAAAAGATTGGAGGCAATGCCTCACGTGCTCCCATGTGACTTCCAAAACAAAGAGAAACAAAAGCAAAGGCAGTATTGGCTTTGGGCGCTCTCACGTGTTACCACGTGACCCCTAATAAACGCTTTAATAATCAATGCACAAATATCCATCTCATACCAACGCGTGATGGCTAGAAGATCAAAAGTGTTTAACACTTATTTGCAGTTCTGAGAACAAAAATAAAGGAGGTCTGGCCCCATCTCTGGGTGCCCTCACGTGCCCCCACGTGACCCCTTCTTTTCTAGTATTTAACATTATTTAAGCATTTCATCTCCAATGTTTAACACTGTTTTAAATACATCACGTGAGGACACGTGACCACCAGATATCCTCTAGTGTTTAACATTATTTTAAAAAGCCAATCTTAGCCAAATTGGCTAAGTTTTCCAGAGTCAGGACTCCTCTTCAACTGAATCTCAAAATTGGTCAGTTCATAAGACATGCAAAGTAAAACCCAGAGCTATAATGAAGGGTTCAATGCTCAGCCAAGAACAATATATCATCAGAGCCCTCAAATTCTTGTTTAGCATTGCTCAATAATGAGGGGCTGAACCCAGACAAATGTTTAATGGTCCAATAAGGGGCCAACATTTCAAATTTAATTGGACTTAGCCCAAATTGGCCATAAGTCCTCAATTCAGATCTAACTGAGCCAATGTGCTCATAATCTAATTAATTGATCTTAGTTCCATAATTGGACTATAGATCTCCCAATCAACTTTGGTTCAATGGTACATCTCTTCACTACTTTGATATTTGTCGTTGTAATCCTTCAACGTCTTCAGAGAGGTGACGGGTCCCGACAACCACACATTTCACGGACTACGATGTCCTTAACCTTAACTGTGAGGTCTTTAAACTCGCGGACTATGATGTCCTTAACCTTGACTGTGAGGTCTTTAAACTCACGGACTATGATGTCCTTAACCTCGACTGTGAGGTCTTTAAACTCACGGACTATGATGTCCTTAACCTCGACTGTGAGGTCTTTAAACTCACGGACTATGATGTCCTTAACCTCGACTGTGAGGTCTTTAAACTCACGGACTATGATGTCCTTAACCTCGACTGTGAGGTCTTTAAACTCATGGACTATGATGTCCTTAACCTCGACCGCGGTGTCTTTAAACTAACATTGGACCGTAATGCCCTTAAACTAATTATTGACCGCAATGTCCCTAAACTAAACAATAGAGCCTAAATGCTCCTTTGTTGGATCTAAACGATCCCGTTAAGTTGATCTTAGTCTAAAAATTAGACTAACGTATCCTTAACAAACGTTTAAGTTGATCATAGTCTCAAATGAGATTAACGTATCCTTAAACTCAACCCCCCCAAACCCAAATCTAAGAAAATATAGATTTGGACTAATCCACGCCCTACGGGCGACAACATAAATTAGTCTCCGTATACAATCTATGGGCAACCAAAAAAAAAAAAACACACACGACACGAAGTGACCATCTGGAGAAGGAGAAAGTGATTATCGCGTTGCGGTAACGTAATTAACTGCAGGGGCTTGCGCCTGCAGGGAAGAGCGTCCCCACAATCAAAAACCCCTCAACGAGGGGGAATCTGACGAAGTCTGCTACATCGGCCGTATCCGTTTAAACCTTCGATACACGGTGCCATAAATCAACTTGGCATCTTCGAGAGGTGGACGGATAGCACCAATTAGCATCTGCCCCCAAATTCAGGAAAGACATTCTTCTTCCCGGTTTTCGGCGGTAAACAGATTCTGGCACGCCCGGTGGGACCTTTTCCTCTTTCCACTCCACACTTCGCGTGTCATGTTCGCGAACGAATCACGGTTTGATATGGTTGCTCCTGGATTCGAGGTACTAAGATTTGGCGTCTTGCTCCGTGCAGAAAACAGAAGATCAATGGCTTCAACCTGCACCAACTGCAACTGCAACTCCCGTTCCTCCACATCTGGGGGTGTAACCTACGGCCCCCAAGCGGCCTCCATCTTCGCTATGCCGGTGGAACAGGTCACTCAGGCCACCACTGGATTGTTCTTCGGGACCATGCTCCCGCCAACGAGCTTCAGCACTCCTGTACCTTCAAAAGAAGCTCCCAAGAAGTCGATCTTTGATCGACTTACCACCGCTACGGCCCCTCTCAACGGGTCATCCAAATTAAATGCTTCAGTCTTTGCCAGATTGGGCCAAAGTTCATGTGGGCCCATAAAGAAGCCTGCAATCCCAGAAAGGGTTATTCTGAAGAGGATAACCATCCCTACTCCAGAAGTCGTTAAAACGGCTTCTCCTGCCAAGGAGTCAGTCTTCGCTAGACTGACTGTTCAGGCTTTCGCCCCGAACGAAGTCGTCAAAACTTCTCCCCCTGCGCGAAAATCTTCTTTTGATAGGTTAGTCGTCCCCACTCAACGGACATCGGTCTTCAAGAGGATGATACCAGCAGCACTTGACCAGAACAGGGGGCATGACAAAGCTATCCCCATAGCTGAACTAACACCGTCCGCACGACATGCTCGCTGTCGTCACTGGCGCCGAGTAAGGAAGGCTGGGGGCAGCTCTCCGTCTAGATTTACTTCACCAGCTCCAACGGTGGAGATCGATGTTGCTGTTCCAACCACTAACAGCTTTGAATTGCTTAATAAGGTATGCAGGAACTCTCCTACTGCAGTGCTGAAGAGATCTCCTCCACCCATAGAGAATGCACCGAAGGCGAAGCCGGAGCAGCCTCCTCAGCGGCCGTCCTCCAAGATTTATAAAGTCTGGCGATAGGTTCAAGACTCAGAAATTGATCAAGATTACCCTCGCCGACAGAAGAAAGTGAAGGTTCAGCAAGAAGAGAATCATCTTGCCAAGCCACAAAAGGCAACAGCTGTTTGGATGCCCACTACAACGACCCCTTCGACGTCAACCATTAACAAGAGAAGGAGGCCGGAGAAAGCCCCTGTGAACTTGGCAAACCGTAAAAGCACTGAATCTAAACGCCCTAAGTCTAGGGGCATGATGGTGCATACTGTTTATATGGCTTCCGGAAAAGAGGAAAGCCGTGCTTCTACAGGACATCGACCACTTACCTGATCAATAACGAAGGCTCAGGAAAAACAACAGCAGAAGCTTCAGGAGATGCTGACTGCAATGGCCGCACTCACTGGGCCAAAAGAAAATCCAGAGACCTCGGAGCAGCGCCGGGAACAAGAAACTGACACCGAGTTCCTTCGAAGAATGCTCGAGAGAAAAGAAAAAGAGGCTGCAGAACAGGCAGCCAATATAAAACGAATGGCTCTCTTACTCCAAGACATGGCTGGGATGATGTTACAGCCGGAACCTCCAGCTGAAGACCCTCCTATCATCATTGAAGACGACAGAGGGGAAACATCAAATCCTCCTCAGGCTCTTTCAGCATCCAAAGAGGAGACCATCTCCAAGGCCGCTCTGGACGATTACATTGCGCAGCAAATACGAGTTCACCAGGCAAACGAAGCGACCGGGCAGATCGTTAAAACGTGACGACCCTATCCGGGCTGGTATGACCAAATAAGGTACCCGCCGGGATATACGATCCCCAAATTCCATGTATATAAAGGGACAGGGAATCCACATCAGCATGTCGCTCAATTCAGAGCCTTGTGCGGCAACACCGGAGGTGATGATAAACTTCTGCTCCGTCAGTTTGTTGGTAGCTTGTCAGAAACAGCATTCGAGTGGTATTCTGAACTTCCAAATGACTCTGTCAAGACTTTTGCAGAGATGGAGCTATTATTCACCCAGCGTTTCGCAAGCGCTAGCGAACGCACCCCGATCACGGCACTCATCAATGCCAGAGTGAAGCCGGGAGAAACTTGGGTTCAATATGCCATTCGGTGGCGGAACTTATGGTCAAAATGCGAGCAGCGCATCGAGGAAGCGCCGGCAGTGGGCATGTTCGTGGACACTCTGGACCCTCAGGCAACTATTTCCCAATTCATGATGTTCTTCAAGCCAACCATGTTCCAAGCCTTGATCGACAAACTGGCCCAAATGGACTAGATGGGTCATAGACCATCTCCTCCGAAGCCGGAGCCGCGGAACGAAAAGGGTAAAGGGAAGGCAACATTCATTGTGAATACTCAACAACAGCCCAGTGCCCCAAAACTAACGGATCAACTAGAAGAGAGATGGCGATACTATAATGAGAAAATGAAACGTCCTTATTTGTTCCCTCGAGACAAAACGAAGAGACTGTTCGAACTGGCGATGCGCAACAGGCTTATCAATCTGTCGAATCCAAAACGACCACTGCAACCCGGCGAAGCTAATAGTCCTAATTATTGCCCTTACCATCAAACGGTAAGCCATCCAATTGAAGATTGCTTCATCTTTAAAGGCTGGATCGAGGACCAATACCAACAAGGCAAGTTTGTGCTGTCCGAGAATTGGAACGTGAACCCACCACAGCCACACGCTCCCAAGAAGACAGACACACCGGGGGCATCATGCTCTTTCATAGAGGAAGCTTCATGGGAGGTCGCTCTTTCAGCCAAAACTAAAAGAATGTTGAACGATCTCCAAGCCTGCCCGGCGATCAGGTGGAAGAATCCGCTGGAACCCGAGATTATCAAGGGAATGCTAAAGCCGTGCCCAACTCCAAAATTGGCAGAGATAGTCAAAGTGCTCACACCCAGCCGTCAAAATCCTCGAAGAAGAAGAAGAAATTAAAGAAGCTTGTGAAGCTTGGTGACAGGCGCACGAACCTGCAAAAGCAGATTGACGCGCTGGAAGAGTATAACCAGAAGGCGCGGACTCCAATCACACTCCAAGAATTCTCAGTCACGTCCTTGAGGACGGAGATGATGGGGAAGACTCGTCGGATGAATCTGAAGATTACGTGGAAAGTTGACATGTAATCTCTCACTCGTCGATAAACGATGAAGAAGCTCCTTACACAGATAAGCTGGGGGCAGGGCCTGAGCCGGAACTGTTCCCCTCCGAATGGCGGCGCGACATAGAGACGTCTTGCCTAAGATTCGGGGCAGATGCTATTTAGTTTGATCCGTCCACCTCTCCAAAGATGCCAAGTTGATTTATGGCACCGTGTATCGGAGGTTTAGACGGATGCAGCCGATTTTGCAGACTTCGTCAGATTCCCCCTCGTTCGAGGGGTTTTTGATTGTGGGGACGCTCTTCCCTGCAGGCGCAAGCCCCTACAGTTAATTACGTTACCGCATCGCGGTAACAACTTTCTCCTTCTCCAGAATTTCACTTCGTGTAGTAGGTGTTTGTTTTATTTGTGGTTGCCCGTGGATTGTATACGGAGACTAATTTATATCGTCGCCCGTAGGACGTGGATTAGTCCAAATTCGTATTTTCTTAGATTTGGGTTTGGGGTTTTGGTTTAAGGATACGTTAGACATATTTGAGGCTAAGATCGACTTAAACGTTTGTTAAGGATACGTTAGTCTAATTTGAGACTAAGATCAACTTAACAGGATCGTTTAGATCCGACAAAAGAGCATTTGGAGGCTCTATTGTTCCAGTTTAGGGACATAGTGGTCCATTGCCAGTTTATAGACATGGTGGTCCATTGCCAGTTTAGGGACATGGTGTTCCAACATTCCCATTTTGGGGACGAATATTGGTTTAAGGACGCATTAGTCCATGAGTTTAAGGACCCCACAGTCCGTATTACCAGTTTAGGGACATAGTGGTCCAACATTCCCATTTTGGGGACGAATATTGGTTTAAGGACGCATTAGTCCATGAGTTTAAGGACCCCACAGACCGTAGCAATGTGTGGTTGTTGGGACCCGTCACCTCTCTGACGACGTTGAAGGATTACAACGACAAATATCAGAGGAGTTCGGAGATGTACCCTTGAACCGGGCGTAAATTGATTTGGGAGAGCAGTTGTGCTCAGTTCAATTTAATTTGAGAACTTACGGCCAGAATTGGGTTAAGTCCATTTGAAAATGTCCAACATTTTATTTGTGTTTGGCCTGTCAGGCCTTTAGCCTTTATTTGGACTCTGCCCTTTTTAATAATGCAGCGCATTTTTTATTTGGTCTGATAGACCTTTTAATTGGGCTCTGCCCTTTTTTTTTTAATAATGCATTGCATTTTTATTTGGTCTGATAGACATTTTAATTGGGCTCTGCCCTTTTTAACAATGCACTGCATTAAATGTTCTGACAGTGCCCCACGTTGCTTGTCAGGCGCTTTGCGCCAATTGAGGAGCGCAATGCATAAATTCATGTGGAGGTAACACGTGTCACGCGCTAGTGAGCACAAGTCTGTTAACGCAGTGTGCTGCGCCAGTGCGCTGCTAACACGTGGCGCGCTCTGGTGACTTGCGCCAAACCGAGAGAGCAGTGCTCTGTTTTTAGAAGCGCAAGGTGCAGATGTTCTGTGATTGACACGTGGCGCGCTCTGGTGACTTGCGCCAATCCAAGGAGCGCAACGGTGCAGATTTCAAAAGTGCAGGGCACTGTTTAATATCTTGATCAAATTTAGATCAAAGAAAACAAGTTTTTCTTTTTTCCAGAGAGGTTCTACCTCAAATTTCAAGAACCAGTGGTTCATCAAAAGGCAATGCCTTTATATAGATCAAAAGATCTAGTCATGAAGTAGATTACTTCTTTTTTATTATTATTTTTTTTATTAAAGATCTTGATCTTGTTCTTAGATCATTGATCTTTTTAGAAGAAATTCTTCTTTTTTCCAAAGGTTTTACCTTTTTTCTTTCTCTCTGAATTCTTTTCAAAGTTTTAGAGGAGGTCTCTGTATCTCTATCTCTATATATCTTAGACTTGGAGTCTAGAGGCCTTTATATAGGGCCAATTAGTTTGTTAGGTTGGTTACAGAGATCTTTCTCTGGTTGATTTGGGGATATTTTCCCACCGTTGAATCTTTGATCTTAGGGCTTCTGTTTTACAGAAGATAATCTTCTTGTTTTTAACAAGATTGGAAAGATCTTTCTGGAATTTTAATTCTGTTTTAGTGCTGGCACAGTTGGCGCAAGCGTACCTACGCTTGACACGTGTCGCGCAGCGCAGAGCGCAGCGCAACTGCACAAGCGCAACTGCGCTGACACGTGTCGCACAGTGCAGAGCGCAGCGCAACTGCGCTGACACGTGTCGTGCAGCGCAGAGCGCAGCGCAACTGCGCTGACACGTGTCGCGCAGCGCAGAGCGCAAGTCAGCAGAAGCGTTGCTTCCTTTATTAAATTTTGAATTTTAAACAGAGCCTTGCTCTGATTGGGTGCGCTGCCTTGAGGCGCTTCGCTCCTTGCGCTGGAGTGTTTGATTTTGACACGTGGCGCTCTGCGCGCAGCGCAAGAGATCTGAAGCGTTGCTTCAACTTTTGAATTTGAAATTCAAACAGAGTTTTGCTCTGATTGGGGGAAACAAATGCCCCCCCACCGTTGCGCTCACGTGGCGCACACGTGAGTGCAGCAGTGGCAAGATCCTAGCCGTTGGATCAACTCAGGAGTTGCAGGGGTGCTTAAGCGCCTATAAATAGGACCTTTGGTCCTCTACAGATGATCATCATCTTCAAGACTTTTATTTTCAGAACTTCAGAGTCTTGCTCTTTATTTTCAAGAACTCCAAGAGTTAAACTCTTAAAACTTTTTGGTAAAATTTTTAATTTAAATTAAATTAAATTTTAATTGACAGAGCCTTGCTCTCATAGATCTTTGATCTAAAGAAAACCCCTTTGGGGTTTCACCAACAGAGCCTTGCTCTCAAGAATCCATAGATCTAAAGAGATCTTGTTTCAGGGTTTTTAACCCATGAACAGAGCTTTGCTCATGGACAAAATATAGATCTTTTTGATCTAAAAATGAAGAACTCTTAAGAGTTTTCATGGATCTTTAAGATCCCAAATTTTTTAATTTTTAGGAATTAATTCTCCTTTGATGGATTTTTCCATCATTATTACAGAGCTAGGCTCTTTAAGGAATTTTATTCTCTTGAGACCAGAGTTTGACAAATGTCACTCTGTGACAGAGCTTTGCTCTGAAAGGGGAGATTTTCTCCTTGTCTCTAGGGATTTTTCATTTAATGAGAGTATTATTTTGGGGATCTTCTCATTAATTGACAGTCTCATCCAATGATGGGGCTGTCTTATTAACTGACACATTGTCACCTAGATTTTGTGGGTCCCCCTTTGGTCCCTTATCTACTGCATTGCAGTATGGTATAAATCTTAAAATGCCAAGCGTTGGAATTACAACACTGACGGTTGATTTCTGTCCCTTCGCAGGAAACATGTCTGCTGATCTGTCATTCCCGTTCTTCCGCTCAGAGAGAGGCTTCCCTGAGGCGCCAGTGGACCGGGAGGTTCTCGCTCTGATTAAGGATCACGACCCGGAGCATAAGAACCTTCATCTGTGGGGTAGATGGTATAATGAAATCATTAAGGGTCGCCGAAGCTTCTCCTGTGCGACGCCTTCAGAGCCAATCTCGTCGATCCCGCATGCGGATGCACCCCCGGTGAACTATGCCGTGGAGGTTGTGAATTGGAACTCGGAGGATCTTCTCCGGCCTTCGATTGCTGCTATTCCCGTGCAGCCGCCGCCGGCCGTGGACATTCTGGGGCGACGAATATGCCAGGGTGAGACGCGCCCTTGGGGACAAGCTTATAACCTTGGATTGACCCCTCGAAAATCGGCCAAATATTTGCAGTGGGCGAGGTATATCTTGTCAACGAAGAAGACGCATCTGATGAAGATCGGTTTGTACCCTGCCGTCTACACCTTGCTTTTTGAGTACCCTGCTCCTCCAACGTGGTGGGTTAAGGCGTTCGTGGACCAATGGAACATCCCCACTCATACTTTTCTCTTAACGGACAGGGAAGTCTCCATCCCCCTGGAAGAATTTGCTGAGATATCCGGTCTGCCGGTGAGGGGGGAGCATTATGAGGAGTTACTTCCTCCAGATGAGTATGTCTTCGCCACCAAGCCGCTGGTAATGGGCCTGACACCGGAGAATGCTATTCAGCACCAGTTTCCGAGTCTGGTGAGGGTGCTGAATATATATGAAGGTCTCTACTTGGAATCAGGAATCCGGGGAGTTAGTGTTGCAGATTTTATTGCCCGCTTTCTTCGACCGGAGATTCTATCGCAGCGGAATGAAAAGTTCGCCAAGCTCGACGACCCCTTCAGCTTTGGCTTAGATCGCCTACCAGCATTGGAGGATGACCAAAAGGGTTTTTACCTTCCTGACGCTGCCGTCATGCCCTTATCAGAAATCGCCGCCCCGGGCATTGACGAAGAGACCTTCTTCCTCGGGTTTCTGGGATTATGGCTGTCCTGTTTCGTGCTTCCCATGCACCCACGCTACATTAGGCCGTCCGTCTTCTACCCAACGCACCGGATGGTGGCTGGTATACAATTATCGATCGGAATTGCCGGGCTGGCTCACCTGTATCATGGATTAAGCGTGGCGGCAGACGCAAATGAACCCGGGGTGCAACCCGCCAATTTCCCGATGCACTATTTTACTTCATGGATGGAACTGCATGTGCTTGGAGTATTCGGGATTCATAAGAGCCTCTCCTTTTACGAGAAGTGCAGACTCCCGAGAGTCATGCGGTTAGTCGGCGCTTCTATTGTGAATCCATCTCCGCGGGAGGCTAATGGGTTGCTTCTCTGTCCGCCCATGGTCGGAGCAAGAATTTCTTTCCAAGACAAGGTGATGACCATTGGCCCGGATGCCTCCAAGACAGTGTTGGCGCTGCGTGATATTTTCAAAGACGGGGCCTCCGTATTGAAAGCCTAGGAGATCCTGCACTTATACTCCATCCGGCTGGGCTTTCTGGTGTTCAGGAAGGATGATAACGCGCTCTTCATGAGGTATAACCCCAATCGGTTCTCCCAGCAACTAGGCTATAACCAGGGGGTCCCATTGGAGGCGTTTTTTGAAGAGCCCACGGCTACCAGGGAGGGGATACGGAGAGCGTTACACCACTTTATGCGGCTGAACATGGGCTCCTACTTCTTTATCAGTGAGTCGAGCTGCGTCCCATGGGTACTCAACGTGTACGTGGCTTGGTACGCGCACTCAATGGGTGCAGTCATCCGTGAAGAGAAGCGCATGTTGGTTGACCGTAAGGGTGCGCCTCCCGGCAGCGACCGCAAGGCTCCCCTGAAGCCAAGGACCCCTGTTTTTGCTCCATTGAGAGATGCTGGAGCTGAGCCACCGCGCGTGCTGAGCCCTCCGCGTGGATTGCCTCGTGCTACCGCGGACGTGCCCCCAGTGCCCCATGCTCCAGTGGAGACGGTGAACGTAGTTTCGCCTGAGTCTGGCGTGGGCCCGGACATCGGGACTCGCCGTCCTAAGGTGCCCGCAAAGCGCAAGTTGACCTTAGGTGCACCCGGGGCTCGCGTGCATAAGAGAAAGAAGAAGTCGATCCTCTCTCTCGATGCCATCTTCGGCTTAGAGCCTCAGGCCCCTCTCACCGAAGGATTAAGCGAATACGGGAGCAACGAGGGTGTCTTCGTAGATCCAGCAGACACCGATCTGGAGGCCGCCATCGCGGCTTCTGAGCGATCGGCAAAGCTTGAAGCTTGGTTGGCTAAACTTGCTCAATCCGGTAATCATTAGTTGCATTCTTCGTTATTTTATAGTACTTTTATTATTGTCTTTGACTAATGCTTTTTCCTTTTTTCTTTTTTAAACAGGCGTCTCTACCGAAGAAGCCATCGCTGCTTCTCTCAAAACCTTCCAGGAGGAGGAAAGGAAACGCGCTCTATCGGGCGTTGGTACGTCTCGGCTCATTGAATCTTAATTCTCCTTCTTTATGGTCAGCCTAACCTTTTCTTTGTCTTATTGCAGGGACCGCGGGATCTTCTGCGCAAGTCGATGCGGGGACTCTTCCCGGGCCAGCTACTGAAGTCCCGGCCTCTTCGGGACTGCCGCGAGAGACCAGACTCAAAAAGCCGATGAGGGATGCCTTGAAGGCTCTGGAGGCAACTCTGAACGCGGACGATAACGCCTTGATGAAGGAAGCTTCGAAGAGGTCCGTCATGACGGCTCAGGAGGAGAGGAAGCGCTTGAGGCGCGAGGCAAAGGAGCGCAGAGCTGCTTCGGCCGTAGGAGCGGGCCTAAGCGCCGTTATTCCCGTTGATTCTCCTTCCGAGGAGCCCCCGGTCGCCTTTTCTACTTCTCATAGACAAGCGGCGCGTGCAGTTTGGGAGGCCAACAATCGATCCACCTCAGGTAATGTATCTTTCGAGACTTTGTTGCAAAAGCTGTAAAACCATTGGTTCTTATACATCGTGTCCTGCAGGGCCGAGTCCAACTGAAGGAGTGGCGGAAACTGTCGAGCCTAAGGGGATGGTAGAGAAGGTAGCAGCCGAAACCGAGCCGACGGTAGGCGGTGCGGCCGTAGTTGCCGGGCCCGAGCTAGTGGCTGACGAAACGGTCACGCCTACTATGCCTGAGAAGGTTGCCGATGCCGAGCCCGAGGTAGCGGCGGATGAGACGGCTGCTGCAGCCGGGTCTGGGGCAGCAGCGGATGGAGCGGCTGAGACCGACAACCCTATAGCAACGGTGGATGAGACGACCGCGACCGTTGAGCCTGAGGGAGTAGTGGGTGAGACGGGCATGATTCCCGAGGACGAGCCGGCCGCTCTTTCTCAAGAGTTAGGCAATGTTCCGATCATTGCTCTCCCCGCCTACGGTCCTCCGCCGTCTCCTGGCCTCGCGAGCACGACGACGGCTCCCGTAGAGTCTGGTGATGAGGCTTTGGGAGGTGGACTCATGTCGATGGAGGAAGGAGACGCCGTCGTTTCGGCTGGTGACTCATCAGGTAAATTTCGGGTTACCGTCCTTCTTTTTATCTTGCAATCCTTCCTGACAGGTTTATCTTTGTTTTTAACGCAGGTGCGGCCAGTGCTGATGCTCCATTGCTCGAGGGAGCGCCGTCAGTTACTGCCTTGAGGTGGCTACCTCTCTACCTTCTCTCGTGCCGTCGCAAATGTTGGAAGGTATGGATTTGTAACCCATTAGTTTTATCTTTCAGCCGCATAATTTATGTACTAATGTCGTACTATTGCGTCTTTGCATGAGTGATTTTTGATCACCTCTACCAGGTGCTGCATCCACACTTCTCATTCCTGTCGGAGCTTGCTTCCTCTAGCGGCGCTGGTGAGTATGGTTTTCAATTAATACCCTTCCTTTTTTCAGTAATGGAATTATTTCCGATTCTTCCCTACCCTGATTGCAGTGTTACAGATCGAAGAAGGAGATAAGGGATCGGTTGCGCCACCGGTCCTCCCAACTTTGCCGCCTGCTGCAGCTGGTATAGTAAACTCCCTCATTGATGACTTTCTTATATTTCTTGAACCGTCATCTGATTGTGTTTTGTTTTTTCAGATTTTGTTCCGATTCCAGCCCCCTTCGAGTCTCGCATCATGATGCCGGCATGCCCATTCTCCAGGCGTCCATCCTCAAAGGGTGTTGTGATGAGTTTGAGTATGCTGAGCGGATGCATCGAAGAGCTTGACGCAGAAGCTCCCCCATCTGCCGCAGATTTCGTTGCGGAGGTTAATCCGATGCTGGCGACGCTTGAAAATTTTCATAATGAAGGCGTCGTCGAGTCTTGGGTTAATCACTGCAGGGAGATCGAGGCCCGCCTGCATCAACTGGAGTCTATGTGTCCTGCCCTCGAGATCTTGGCCGTGAGCACTCAACGGGCGGCATGGATCGAGCAGAGCGCTCCTTACTTCCGCCATCTCGAACAAGAAGTTGCTTTAAGGCGTAAGGAGCGCGGAGAGACTTCAAGCAAATCCGCCCGACTGCATGCTCAGGTGGATGCAAACGCTGCACAGTTGAAGGTTATCTTTGAAGGCCTTCTGCGATGCATCTCCGACGGGTTAACACTGAGGCAGCAGCTTGACATCGTCGAGCGGGATACACCAAATCAGGAGGCAGCCCAGCAGGCAGTTGAGGAGCAGCTTTCATCCTTCCTGCAGTAGCGGGCTCAAGTGGAAGCAGAATTGGCGGTGGCGGCCGGTCAGGAGAAGGCATTGAAGGAAGTGCGCGAGCAATTGATGGGGCTATTTAAGACGCTTCCTTCTCAGTAGCTGCTTTTTGTATCAATTATACACTTGTAATCTTTGAATAAAATGCATCCATTCTTTATTCTTTTATATGATTCACCTTGTACTTAATTGAATTCATGAATAAAGATACACACAATTTTTTTTGCCACGTCTTGTGTCATCTCTGCGCTTTCTTCCTTCTTTTATTATCAGTATGCTGTCTTAAACATGGTTGACAGATGATAGAGCGAGCATCCTATCTTGGTTTCTTCAAGAGGTAATGATGGCTTAGGAGGCAGGTTCAGATCTGCTACCTAAGACTTTTCAACTTTATGAGCCGTGAGGGTCTCACAAAGACTTTTCTTCCTACGGATCAAAAGGATCTCGTAGGTGGATTTTCTCCTTAGGAATCGTGAGGATTCCTAAGTGCGTTTTCTCTTATAAGTCGTAAGGATCTTATAAGAGAATTTTCCCTCTTACGAGTCGGGAGGATTCGTAAGCGGTCGTTTCCCTCCTTGTCGAGATTCGACTTTGGAGAGTGTGACCCGTGGATAGTATGCAAGAGACCGTTTTGGACCGACTTGCAGGGTCCCAGTGCTTAAGAAACAGGTTTTTTAATCCCCGCTGCCTAAGGCTTTATCTCGCAAGTCGAGACGAATCGAGAAGTTCTCGTGAAGACACTAATTTCCTCACGAGTCGAGACGAATCGAGATGCTCTTGTCAAGGACGATAATTTCCCTGAATCGAGGTATTTACCAAGGACACTGATTTCTTCGGAGACGAAACGAATCGAGGTGCTCCTGCAAAGACACTAATTTCTCTGCGGGTCGACGCGAATCAAGATGCTCTCGTCAAGGACGCCGATTTCCCTGAATCGAGGTATTTGCCAAGGACACTAATTTCCCTGGGGTTGAGACGAATCGAGGTATTCCTGCAAAGACACTGATTTCTCTGCGGGTCGACGTGAATCAAGATGCTCTCGTCAAGGACATTGATTTCCCTGAATCGAGGTATTTACCAAGGACACTGATTTCCTCAGAGTTGAAACGAATCGAGGTATTCCTGCAAAGACACTGATTTCTCTGTGGGTCGACGTGAATCAAGATGCTCTCGTCAAGGACGCTGATTTCCCTGAATCGAGGTATTTGCCAAGGACACTGATTTTCCTGGGGTTGAGACGAATCGAGGTATTTCTACGAAGACACTGATTTCTCTGCGGGTCGACGCGAATCAAGATGCTCTCGTCAAGAACGCTGATTTCCCTGAATCGAGGTATTTGCCAAGGACACTGATTTCCCTGGGGTTGAAACGAATCGAGGTATTCCTGCAAAGACACTGATTTCTCTGTGGGTCGACGCGAATCAAGATGCTCTCGTCAAGGATGATGATTTCCCTGAATCGAGGTATTTGCCAAGGACACTGATTTCCTCGGAGTTGAAACGAATCGAGGTATTCCTGCAAAGACACTGATTTCTCTGCGGGTCGACGCGAATCAAGATGCTCTCGTCAAGGACGCTGATTTCCCTGAATCGAGGTATTTGCCAAGGACACTGATTTCCCTGGGGTTGAGACGAATCGAGGTATTCCTGCAAAGACACTGATTTCTCTGCGGATCGACGCGAATCAAGATGCTCTCGTCAAGGACGCTGATTTCCCTAAATCGAGGTATTTGCCAAGGACACTGATTTCCCTGGGGTTGAGACGAATTGAGGTATTCCTGCAAAGACACTGATTTCTCTGCGGGTCGACGCGAATAAAGATGCTCTCGTCAAGGACGCTGATTTCCCTGAATCGAGGTATTTGCCAAGGATACTGATTTCCTTGGGGTTGAAACGAATCGAGGTATTCCTGCAAAGACACTGATTTCTCTGTGGGTCGACGCGAATCAAGATACTCTCGTCAAGGACGCTGATTTCCCTGAATCGAGGTATTTTCCAAGGACACTGATTTCCTCGGAGTTGAAACGAATCAAGGTATTCCTGCAAAAACACTGATTTCTCTGCAGGTCGACGCGAATCAAGATGCTCTCCTCAAGGACGCTGATTTCCCTGAATCGAGGTATTTGCCAAGGACACTGATTTCCCTGGGGTTGAGACGAATCGAGATATTCCTGCAAAGACACCGATTTCTCTGCGGGTCGACGCGAATCAAGATGCTCTCGTCAAGGACGCTGATTTCCCTGAATCGAGGTATTTGCCAAGGACACTGATTTCCTCGGAGTTGAAACGAATCGAGGTATTCCTGCAAAGACACTGATTTCTCTGCGAGTCAACGCGAATCAAGATGCTCTCATCAAGGACGCTGATTTCCCTGAATCGAGGAGGTTGCCAAGGACACTGATTTCCCTAGGGTTGATACGAATCGAGGTATTCCTGCAAAGACACTGATTTCTCTGCGGGTCGACGCGAATCAAGATGCTCTCGTCAAGGACGCTGATTTCCCTGAATCGAGGTATTTGCCAAGGACACTAATTTCCTCGGAGTTGAAACGAATCGAGATATTCCTGCAAAGACACTGATTTCTCTGCGGGTCGACGCGAATCAAGATGCTCTCATCAAGGACGTTGATTTCCCTGAATCGAGGAGGTTTCCAAGGACACTGATTTCCCTGGGGTTGAAACGAATCGAGGTATTCCTGCAAAGACACTGATTTCTCTGCGGGTCGACGCGAATCAAGATGCTCTCATCAAGGACGCTGATTTCCCTGAATCGAGGTATTTGCCAAGGACACTGATTTCCTCGGAGTTGAAACGAATCGAGGTATTCCTGCAAAGACACTGATTTCTCTGCGGGTCGACACGAATCAAGATACTCTCGTCAAGGACGCTGATTTCCCTGAATCGAGGAGGTTGCTAGATCATTTCATTTCTTTCCGCGATGCTTTTTCATTTTATTTCTTTCCGCGATGCTCTATCATTATATATAAATTTCATTATATACATTTTTCATTTTATTTCTTTCCGCGATGCTCTATCATTTCAGCTTTTATATCGCGAAGGTCGCATTGCCCAATCATTTCGGCTATTTTTCGCGGTGCCCAATCATTTCGGCTATTTTTCTTTTTACTCGCTGCTTTTTTTTGCAAGTTGCCCAATCATTTCAGCTGTTTATTTTATTTTTACTCGCTGCTTTTTATTGCGAGTTGCCCAATCATTTCAGCTGTTTATTTTATTTATACTCGCTGCTTTTTATTGCGAGTTGCCCAATCATTTCAGCTATTTTGCATGCATACATTTTTACATGCTGATTTTGTTGCAAGTTGCCCCATCATTTCGGCTATTTCGTATGCATGTGTGGCTCGCTAGCTTCTTACTGCAAGCTTGGGATTAGACACCGATTTCGACATCAGCACCGATACAACTGGGATATTGCCAGGAGCAAATCATCATTTGCCCTTGTCGATGTCGAACAAAGGTGGCTTAGCGAACAGGGTTAGGGTCCTGTTGACTAAGGCTTTTGACTTCATGAGCCGTAAGGGTCTCATAAAGGTATTTCTCTCTACAAGTCGTGAAGATCTCGTAGGTCTGTTTTCTCCTTAGGAATCGTGAGGATTCCTAAGTGCATGTTCCTCTGTAAGTCGTAGGGATCTTACAAAAGGGTTTTCTCCTTATAAGTCGAGAGGACTTACAAGGGTTGTTCACCATGTGGACATATCCCTAGTCACGGGTGGGACTTGGTTAGGGAAATGTTTATTCGCGCCCGTGGATTGTATACAAGGGTCAGTATAAGCCGCTTGTAAGGCAATATCGAAGGTTATGGGGGTTGCTTAAGAACAGGTTCAGGTCTCTGTAACTTAAGACTTTCAAATCTTATGAGCCGTGAGGGTCCCATAAGAGAGTTCTCCTTACGAGTCGTGAGGATCTCGCAAGTGTATTTTCTCTTTAGGAATCGTGGGGACTCCTAAGTGTGTTGCTCCCTTGTGAGTCGTAAGGATCTCACGCGGGTGGTTTCTCCTTACAAGGTCGAGAGGACCCTGTAAGTGTCCTTTAACGAGATTGCGCCCTTTCTGGTTTTCACAAACACTCGCCGGTAGCCCTGCTGTTTTTACTCATGGTGCCCTTTCGGGTTTTCATCCATGCCCACTTTGCTTATAGGCATACCTTTTTTTTTTATTCTTTCTCTCTTTTTTTTATTTATTATTATTTTTATATATAACGAGGTCGCACCCTTTCGGGTTTTCACAAACACTTGCCGGTAGCCCTGCTGTTTTTACTCACGGAGCCCTTTCGGGTTTTCATCCGTGCCCATTTTGCTTATGGACATACCGTTTTTATTTATATATATATATTTTTTTTTATCACGTCAACCTGAGGATGCTGCGGTAGTAGTTTAAAGACGTTTCGGTCATCGGTCAACGTACGATTACGCGGCTAGATTTTGCCGCAAATATTTGCATGTTCTGTGCCGGAGGTGGATTCCTTGAAGAAAGGACCGAGGGCGATTTCTTCGTCAGAGTCGCTTCCAAAGGTGATAACTTGCGATCCCTTGGTGTCGGCTATGTGACGGTTGCCAGCAGCTCTTTCGCGCTCATCTGTCGTGCTTTTCCGTTCCTGACGATCCTTGAGCTTCACTCGTTGAACGTGTCGTCGATGGGCAACATATCCCTGCCACCAGTTTTTAAAGGCTATGCACTCCTCGGTAGGGTGTGCAATCTTCTGATGGTATAGGCAGAAATTAGGATGTATGTCTGCTCCATCAAGACGTATATTGCTAGGGGAATTTCTTTTGAGAGAGGGCAACTTCATTCCTATAGCCAGGGCCCGAGCGAATTGATTCCTTGTCTTGACCATGCTTTTATTTGCGGTGGATGTACTTTGATCTGGTGGGAGTGTTTCGACCCTTTTGTCTAGTCGCCGGCGTTTGGCTTTTTCGAATATAGCCAGTTCACGCTCTTGACTAGCTTTGTTTTTCTGACGGACCTCGTTTAGGAATGCATCAATCACTTCGTCTGATGGTTCTAGAAGTTCAGGCTCAGGATTTGCCCCCGGTTTCCCTGCGTCAGGAGTTTCTTCACTGTCTATCGACGAGTGAGAGATCACATGGCAACTTGCTACGTAATCCTCAGATTCGTCCGACGATTCTTCTCCATCATCTCCGTCTTCAAGGACGTGGCCAAGAAATTCTTGGAGCGTGATTGGAGCCCGCGCTTTCTGGTCATACTCTTCCAGCGCGTCGATTTGTTTCTGTAGGTCCGTACGCTTGTCGCTAGGCTTAGGCTTCACGGGCTTTTTGGATTTCTTCTTCTTTTTCGAAGATTTCGACGGCTGGGTGTGCGAACTTTGGCCATCACCACTGATCTTTGGAGTTGGGCGCGGCTTTAGCATCCCTTCTACGACCTCGGGTTCCAGTGGATTTTTCCACCTGATTGCCGGGCACGTTTGGAGATCCTTCAGCATTCTTTTAGTTTTAGCCAAAAGAGCGATCTCCCACGGAGTTTCTTTTATAAGAGAGCACGATGCCCCCGGCGTGTCCACCTTTTTAGGAGCATGAGGTTGTGGCGGGCTCACCTTCCAATTTTCGGATAATGCGAACTTGCCTTGTTGGTATTGATCCTCAATCCAGCCTTTGAAAATGAAGCAATCTTCGATTGGGTGGCTTACCGCTTGGTGGTAAGGGCAATAATTAAGATCGTTGACATCGCCTGGCTGCAACGGACGTTTTGGACTCGGAAGATTGATGAGTCTGTTGCGCACTGTCAGCTCAAACAGTCTCCTTATTTTATTCCGAGGAAACGAGTAAGGACGTCCCAGTCTCTCCTCAAGGGATGGGCGTGGACGCATGTTGTTTTGGCAAACAACCGGCTTTGAGTTGCTCGGCTGTTGTTGAGTATTGGTGACGACAATCGCCTTCCCTTTTCCTTTCTCATTTCGAGAGTCTGGCTTTGGAGGGGATGGTTTATGTCCCAACTGATCCATTTGGGTCAACTTGTCGATCAAGGCCTGGAAAATAGTTGGCTTGAAGAACCTTATGAATTGTGAGATGGTCGCTTCCGGATCAAGAGTGCCCGCGAACATGCCTACCACCGGCGCTTCTTCGATCCGCTATTCGCATTTCGACCATAGATTCCGCCATCGTGTTGCGTATTGAACCCACCTTTCGCCTGGCCTTACCCTAGCGTTGATCAATGCGGTGATCGGGGTGTGTTCACTAACACTCACAAATCTTTGCGTAAACAGTAGCTCCATCTCCGCAAATGTTTTGACAGAGTCGTTAGGTAGCTCCGAATACCATTCAAACGCCGTCTCTGCTAAGCTGCCGACGAATTGGCGAAGCAACAGTTTGTCATCACCTCCAGTGTTGCCGCATAAGGCCCTGAATTGAGCGACATGCTGATGCGGATTCCCTGTCCCCTTGTACACATGGAATTTGGGGATCATATATCCCAGCGGGTAGCTTATTTGGTCATACCAGCCCGGGTAGGGTCGTCCGGTTCTAACAATTTGCCCAGCAACATCATTCGCCTGATGAACTCGTATCTGCTGAGCAATATAGTCATCCATTGCAGCTTTGGAAATGGTTTCCTCCTTGGCTGCTGAAAGGGCCGGAGGAGGATTAGATGTCTCCCCTCCATCGTCTCCAACAATGATTGGAGGGTCTTCAGCTGGAGGGTCTGGCTGTAACATCATCCCTACCATATCTTGGAAGAGGACCGCCATTTGTTTTATGTTAGCCGCTTGATCTGCGGCTTCTTTGTCTTTCTTTTCAAGGTTTCTACGTAAGAAGTCAGCATCGGTTTCTTGCTCGTGACGATGTTCTGATGATGCCTCCGAGTTTTCTTTTGGCCCGGTAAGTGCAGCCATTGCGGTTATCATTTCCTGAAGCTTCTGTTGCTGCTCCTGGGCTTTTGTCACGGATCGGGTGAGCAGTCGGTGACCCGTCGAAGCACGGCTTTCCTCCTTTCCGGAAGCCATATAAACAGTGTGCACCACCATGCCCCCAGACTTAGGGCGTTTGTGTTCAGCGCTTTCATGGTTCGCCATGTTCACAAGGGCTTTTTGCGGCCTCCTTTTCTTTTGAGTGATTGACGTTGAGGGAGCCGTTGCAGTGGGCACCCAGCCAGCTGTTGCTTTTTCTGGCTTGACAGAGTAGTCCTTCTCCTGCCGAACCTTCATCTTTTTCTGTCGGCGGAGATAGTCTTGATCCATCACGGAGTCTTGGACTTGACGCCAGACCTTGTAAATTTCAAAGGATAGTCGTTGAGGAGGCTGCTCCAGCTTCTTCTTTGTATCATTGTTTACAGGTGAAGGAGTTCTCTTCAGCACTGCAGTAGGAGAGTTTCTGCGCACCTTGTTGAGCAGTTCAAAGCTGTTCTCGGTTGGAACAGCAGCATCGAACCCCATCATCGGAGCTGGCGGAGTTATCCCAGAAGGGGAGTTGTCCCCAGCCTTCCTTACTCGGCGCCAGTGACGACGGCGAGCGTGTCGTGCGGATGGAGTTGTTTCAGCTATAAGGGTGACTTCATCATGCCCCCTGCTTTAGGGATAGACTGTTATTGGTGCTAGCTTGTCGAAGACTGACGACCGTTAAGAAACAATGTCTAATCTATCAAAGACAGACCTCTGGGCAGGGGAAGCAGCTTTGAGGACCTCGCCTGGAGCAGAAACCGAAATGGCCATCCTTGTAAAAACTGACTGCTTGGAAGGAGAAGCCTTTCCAATGATTTTTTCCGCTTGATCCGGGATGGCTATCCGCTTTGGGATGGAAACTTCAGGGGTCATAGGCTTCTTGGCAGGCCCATCGGAGTTCAGGCTCAGTCTGGTGAAAACTGAGGTATTGAAGTTAGGCGACCCGTTGAGAGGGGCTGCGGCAGTGGTAAGTCGATCAAAGACCGACTTCTTTGGGGCTTCTTGCAACGTCATTGGGGCATTGAAGCTCATCGGTGGGAGCATGGTCCAGAAGAATAGTCCAGTGGTGGCTTGAGTTACCTGCTCCGCTGGCATCTTGAGAAGAGAGGCCGCTTGTGGCCCGTAAGTCACTCCTCTAGCAAGGACAGAGTGAGAGTTGCAGTTGCAGGTAGTGCAGTTTGAAGCCATTGATCTTCTGTTTTCTGCACGGAGCAAGACACCAAATCTAAGTACCTCAAATCCACAGGCAACCACAGCAAACCGTGATTTGTTCGCGAACACGGCACACGAAGTGTGGAGTGGAAAGAGGAAAAGGTCCCACCGGGCGTGCCAGAATCTGTTCCCCTCCGAATGGCGGCGCGACGTAGAGACGTCTTGCCTGAGATTCGGGACAGATGCTATTTGGTTTGATCCGTCCACCTCTCCGAAGATGCCAAGTTGATTTATGGCACCGTGTATCGGAGGTTTAGACGGATGCGGCCGATTTAGCAGACTTCGTCAGATTCACCCTCGTTCGAGGGGTTTTTGATTGTGGGGACACTCTTCCCTGCAGGCGCAAGCCCCTGCAGTTAATTACGTTACCGCATCGCGGTAACAACTTTCTCCTTCTCCAAAATTTCACTTCGTGTCGTGGGTGTTTGTTTTATTTGTGGTTGCCCGTGGATTGTATACGGAGACTAATTTATATCGTCGCCCGTAGGACGTGGATTAGTCCAAATCCGTATTTTCTTAGATTTGGGTTTGGGGTTTTGGTTTAAGGATACGTTAGCTATATTTGAGGCTAAGATCGACTTAAACATTTGTTAAGGATACGTTAGTCTAATTTGAGACTAGATCAACTTAACAGGATCGTTTAGATCCGACAAAAGAGCATTTGGAGGCTCTATTGTTCCAGTTTAGGGACATAGTGGTCCATTGCCAGTTTAGGGACATGGTGGTCCATTGCCAGTTTAGGGACATGGTGGTCCAACATTCCCATTTTGGGGATGAATATTGGTTTAAGGATGCAATAGTCCATGAGTTTAAGGACCCCACAGTCTGTATTACCAGTTTAGGGACATAGTGGTCCAACATTCCCATTTTGGGGACGAATATTGGTTTAAGGACGCATTAGTCCATAAGTTTAAGGACCCCACAGTCCGTAGCAATGTGTGGTTGTCGGGACCCGTCACCTCTCTGACGACGTTGAAGGATTACAACGACAAATATCAGAGGAGTTCAGAGATGTACCCTTGAACCGGGTGTAAATTGATTTGGGAGAGCAGTTGTGCTCAGTTCAATTTAATTTAAAGACTTACTGCCAGAATTGGGTTAAGTCCATTTGAAAATGTTCAACATTTTATTTGTGTTTGGCCTGTCAGGCCTTTATTTGGGCTCTGCCCTTTTTAATAATGCAGTGCAGTTTTTATTTAGTCTGATAGACCTTTTAATTGGGCTCTGCCCTTTTTTTTTATAATAATACATTGCATTTTTATTTGGTCTGATAGACCTTTTAATTGGGCTCTGCCCTTTTTAACAATGCACTGCATTAAATGTTCTGACAGTGCCCCACGTGGCTTGTCAGGCGCTTTGCGCCAATTGAGAAGCGCAAGGCGCAGATTCATGTGGAGGTGACACGTGTCACGCGCTAGTGAGCGCAAATCTGTTAGCGCAGTGCGCTGCGCCAGTGCGCGCTGACACGTGGCGCGCTCTGGTGACTTGTGCCAAACCGAGAGAGCAGTGCTCTGTTTTTAGAAGCGCAAGGCGCAGTTGTTTTGATTGACACATGGCGCGCTCTGGTGACTTGCGCCAATCCAAGGAGCGCAACAGTGCAGATTTCAAAAGTGCAGGGCACTGTTTAATATCTTGATCAAATTTAGATCAAAGAAAACAAGTTTTTCTTTTTTCCAGAGAGGTTCTACCTCAAATTTCTAGAACCAGTGGTACATCAAAAGGCAATGCCTTTATATAGATCAAAAGATCTAGTCATGAAGTAGATTACTTCTTTTTATTATTATTATTTTTTTATTAATTCTTTTTTCCAAAGGTTTTACCTTTTTTCTTTCTCTCTGAATTCTTATCAAAGTTTTAGAGGAGGTCTATGTATCTCTATCTCTGTATATCTTAGACTTGGAGTCTAGGGGCCTTTATATAGGGCCAATTAGTTTGTTAGGTTGGTTACAGAGATCTTTCTCTTGTTGATTTAGGGATATTTTCCCACCGTTGGATCTTTGATCCTAGGGCTTCTGTTTTACAGAAGATAATCTTCTTGTTTTTAACAAGATTGGAAAGATCTTTCTGGAATTTTAATTCTGTTTTAGTGCTGGCACAGTTGGCGCAAGCGCACCTGCGCTTGACACGTGTCGCGCAGCGCAAAGTGCAGCGCAACTGCGCTGACACGTGTCGCGCAGCGCAGAGCGCAAGTCAGCTGAAGCGTTGCTTCCTTTATTAAAATTTGAATTTTAAACAGAGCCTTGCTCTGATTGGGTGCGCTGCCTTGGGCGCTTCGCTCCTTGCGCTGGCATGTCTGATTTTGACACGTGGCGCTCTGCGCGCAGCGCAAGAGATCTGAAGCGTTGCTTCACCTTTTGAATTTGAAATTCAAACAGAGCTTTGCTCTGATTGGGGGAAACAGGAAATCTAAGTCCATCAGACAAAATGATTGATGCATTCCTGAATGAAGCTTTTATTAAAAGCAAAGCTGCTCGAGAGCGTGAGATGGCCATATTTGAAAAGGCCAAGCGCCGGCGACTGGACGAAAGGGTCGAAACGCTCCCGCCAGATCAAAATACATCCGCCGCATATAAAAGCAGGATCAAAATAAGGAAGAGGTTCGCCAAAGCCATATATCAATGGGAATGAAACTGCCACCCTCCGAAAGAAACATTCTTGGTGAAGCGGAAATGCATCCTAGCTACTGCTTATATCATCGAAAGATTGCGCACCCCACCGAAGAGTGCAACACTTTTAAAAGATGGTGGTAAGGATATGTTGCTCACCGACAACAGTTTAAGTGGATGAAACGCAAAACTCGTCGAGAGCGAAGAAGTACGACCGAAGAGCGTAAAAGAATGACCAGCAGCTGTCACATGGTCAACGCTGGGGGATCTCAAGTTCTCACATTCGGAAGTGATTCTGACAATGAATCCACCTCAGGAAAGGAGGAAGAATCGAAAAACTGCGAGAACATTCAGTTGCGCAATCGTACGCTGCCAGAAAAGAATCGTGGACCTGCTAATAGTGGACTGAGTAGAAAAAGATAAAGGGAAAGGAAAAGTCCCTGAAGATATCGCCCTCGATGATCAAGTTGTCAAAGAGCTTGCAGCCAAGGCCCCGCCCAAGAAAAATAAAGTGGATTACAACGTTCTGGCACACTTGAGGAAGATACCCTCGCAGCTCAGTATTCTCGACGCCCTTCTGCTATCCAAAGAGGCGAGAGATTCTCTGATCAAGGCGTTACAAGAGCCCGAACAATTCCAAGCTTTCCTCGCCAAAGAAAAGATGAAAGACGAGCTAGAAGAAGTGCACACAGCCGATATCACCTTTGGCGATGAAGATCTCCTCCTCGGGACGTGCGAACATAACCGTCCCCTTTATGAATCCGGATACTGCCATTATATTAAGATCGGTAAGATCCTGGTCGACAATGGGTCCTCAGTCAATCTCCTCAATATAAAAGTATTGAAGGAAATCTGCATGAGCGTTCAGCACCTCGCTCGTGATAAAATCACTATCTCCGAGTTTGATTCTCAATCATCAAGGACGCTCGGGTCTGTGATACTGACGCTGCGCTTTGGGCTGCTAGTCAATGATATCAAGTTTCACGTCATCGAAGCTAAGACCTGCTATAATGCTTTGCTCGGCCGGCCTTGGTTGCACGAGCACAACATCATCCCTTCTACACAACATCAGTGTATGAAGTATTTTAAAGATGGTCTCGAGTATACTGTGACAGGGGAATTAAATCCATTCTCCATGAATGAAGTCCGAAAGTACGAAGATGCAAAATACTTCTTACTAGATTTTGAAGACACGGAAAGATGTCACAAACCAAAGGACAAAGCTATCACCACTATTCCGGTCTTCAGGAGTGATACCGAGGAGGAAGAAGAAATTGTTTATTCAGGAACGCCCCAATACAACAAACTGAGACTGTCCACCCCTATGTTGATCTTCGGCAGCGACTCGGAAGATGAAACCAATACCGCGTTCTCTGCTCGGCCATCAATATAAGCCTTTGCTGACAATGATCAGAATTTGCAGATCGCCATGGTTCCACAAGAGCATTACAAAGAGCTCGACGCACTTAATACCTATAATGTGCAGGAACTACAAACATTCTATGTCCCTCCCAGGCGAAGAGATGAAAAGGCGATCCTCTTTTATCAATCAACGGAAACCAAAGTGGAGAAAGAAATGTGGCACGGCGCTGATGCTGCACTTGACAGGCTCCAGTCCATCCGTTTGCCCAGATACCTCACAGGTGGATTGAAAAGACTGTTGAGGCGCCAAGGCGTACCCTTCAAACAGACTGCTCAACAGGCTCAATTTTACAACAGGATCTGGAACGTTCCCGGAACTCAGCGAAAATTGCCCGACGGAAAAATGGAAACGATCGGGCTTGGATATATTCGATCCAAGAAACGGGGGCGAGTCCATGGCAGTTACGTCATACATGACTTCGATGAAGAGGAAGACGTTCTGTTGAAAGACGCTAATCCTGAACCAAAACAAGGTCCGGCCATGAAAATTCCAAGTCCGTCGTTTGAAGAACAGATGGACAAGCTGATAAGGGAAGCGGATCAAAAGGTTCGAGACGACCATAATCGTGAAACGGCCATCTACGAGAAAGCCAGGACACAGCGCCTCCTTCGACAGGACGCGGAGAATGACAATGCTCCTCGTCCCCAGCCCGTCATACAAAAGACCTAGCGCAGAGGCAAAAATAAACCAAAGAATGGAAAAAACGTTCGACGGCAGTCAAGCAGGTCTAAGAAGCCACACGAGCAAGAGTTGAGCAGTCGGGACCCGTCCCTTGTAAAGAAGATGGGTCGAGTGTATTCTTTTCCTCGAGATAAGACAAAGAAGATATTCGATCTCGTCGTAAAGCATCAGATGATGACACTCCGGAGTCCAAGCACCCCGAGCAAGCGAACGAGATCTCCTACCTAAACTACTGCTCCTACCATCGAGCAGTAGGGCATCCTCTCGAAAACTGCTTCACCTTCAAGAACTGGGTCGAAGATCAATACCAACTCGGCAAATTCGCTTTGTCCAGCAGCTGAAGGGTAACCCCGCCACAGAAGCATGAACCCAAAGCCACGTATGCAGCGAGAGTAGAACCAGATCAACATCGGTCCTGGAAGCGATCTCGCACCTATCACATGATAACGCTATCAAAAGAAGAGCTTGAGAATATGGATGACCTTTCCTGGTGCTTCAAAAACGGTGAAGGTGAGTTAATCTCAGAGTTTCCACCGGCACCAAAAGAGCTGGAAGATGGGATACAGACTACTGCAGATGACCTCAGAAAAATCGACTTAGGAACGGCAAACGACCCACGGCCGACATTCGTCAGTAAGCTGTTGTCTGAAGAAAAGGTGGCTACGCTAAAGGACGTGCTCATGCAATATAAAGATTGCTTTGCATGGAACTATTCCGAGATGCCCGGATTAGATCCAAAGATAGCTGTCCACAAATTGGCAATCTCTCCGGACATCAAGTCGATCAAACAAGCACCGAGAATAATGCGGCTCGAGCTTGAGATGAGCATCAACACCGAGGTCAAGAAGCTAATCGACTCTGGTTTCATTCAAGAGGTTCAGTATCCTGACTGGATCACCAACATCGTCCCAGTGATGAAGAAAAATGGGACTATGCGGATATGTGTGGACTTTCGGGATCTCAACAAAGCTTGCCCAAAGGACGACTTCCCAGTACCGGTCACCGAGCTAATGATAGACAATACGTCCACTCATGAAGTTTTCTCCTTCATGGACGGCTCATCAGGATACAATCAGATAAAGATGCATCCCGAGGACCAGAAGCATACCGCTTTCCGGACCCCTTTAGGTATACTCTGCTACAAGGTGATGCCCTTCGGTCTAAAGAACGCTGGTGCCACCTATCATAGGGCCATGACGAAGATCTTCGATGACCTCATACATGAAATCGTCGAATGCTATATCGATGACCTCGTAGTTAAAAGCAGATCATACGAGAAACATTTAGAGCATCTAAAGATCGTGTTTCAGCGTCTTCGACAATACAACTTGAAGATGAACCCTCTCAAATGCGCGTTCGGAGTATCCTCAGGAAAATTCCTGGGATTCATCGTCCGACACCGAGGCATCGAGGTAGATCCATCGAAGATCAAGGCGATTATGGAAATGCCCCCGCCAAAGACTCTCAAGCAGCCGCGGTCTCTCCAAGGGAAGCTCGCGTATATCCGACGATTCATAGCCAATCTTTCCGGCAAGTGCCGCCCTTACAGTCACCTAATGAAGAAAGGGACTCCTTTCGTCTGGGATCACAAATGCCAAAGCGCACTGGACGAAATCAAGCAATACCTACAAAATCCTCCTGTGCTAACCACTCCAATCAAGGGAAAACCCCTCATTCTGTATACAACTGCCCTTGAAGGTTCTTTAGGCGCGTTATGGGCACAAGAGAACGACCAAGGGAAGGAGAGAGCCCTTTATTATCTGAGTCGAGTTCTCCTGGGGGCAGAAAGCAACTACTCCCCCATTGAAAAACACTGCTCGGCGTTGATCTTCGCGATAACGAAACTCAGGCACTACGCATTGGCACATGAGGTCCATCTTGTATCGAAGGTGGATCCTCTCAAATATTTAATGTTGAAGGCTATATTAACGGGACAACTCGCTAAATGGGCCTTGTTCTTGATGGAGTTCTCGATAACTTATCAGCCTCTTAAGGCGGTGAAAGGCCAGGCCATCGCCGATTTCCTCGCTGAACATCCGATACCTGCTGACTCTCCCTTGAACAGCGAATTGCTAGACGAGCACGCGTTTGACACGATCGACGGGGAGAAAGGAGGGAGTGATACCCGATAGGAACTCTACTTCGATGGAGCATCTTCCATAAAGAAGCGCAAACAAAGCACCCCCATAATCAAATCCGGGGTAGGCCTCATCTTCGTGACTCCATGAGGAGGGATAATGCGCTTTGCCTTCTTCTTAATAGAGTCGCGGACAAACAATGAAGCCGAATATGAAGATTTGATAGCAGGGCTCGAGATCACTGTCTACATGGGAATTGAAAACCTCCTCATATACGGAAACTCCCAGCTGGTCGTTTGTCAAGTAAACGGCGACTATCAAACGTGCAAGACAGAGCTGGTGAAGTACGGCAAGAGAGTGCAACAACTGCTGACTCAAATTCCCTCATACACCCTGGAAAGCATACCGCGTGCAGAAAATAGCAAAGCGGATGCATTGGCCAAGCTCGCTAAATAATTGGCTGATGAGAATCTCGATGACGTGAGGACCGTTATGCAAACCCGTCGGGTTCTCGCACCGACAGAAATATCTCCAGAATCTTCCGAAGAAAAGGGAGAGACCGAGCAAACGGCCCTACAAGTAAAAGACCAGGAGAAGGCTAAAGATTGGAGAGAAGTCTTTATAGACTACTTCAAATCCCGTCGAACGCCTGAAGATGCGACCTTGAGACATCAGCTCATGAAACGAGCTCTTTCCTTCGCCTTCGTCAATGATACTCTGTATAAAAGGTCATTTGATTCTCTGTGGCTAAGATGTCTGGGACCGGAAGAAGCAAAAAGAGTCGTCCAAAAAATTCACGATGGACTCTGCGGATCTCATCAAGATGGCCCAAAGATGAAGCTGAAGATCAAAAGGATGGGTTACTATTGGCCCACAATGATCCGAGACTGCCTCAAATACGCGAAGCAGTGCCACTCGTTCCAAATTCATGGGGATTTCATCTATCAGCATCCAAATCCACTACACCCGACGTTGGCTAGCTGGCCGTTCGAAATGTGGGGAACTGACATAATCGGCCCCATCGAACCAGCATCGTCCAGAGGACATCGATTCATTTTGGCGACAACTGATTACTTCTCCAAATGGGTTGAAGCAATGCCACTGAGGAAGTGAAGACGGAGAATATCCTCCATTTCTTCAAGACACACGTCATTTATCGGTTCGGCACTCCACGATGGATTATCTCCGATAACGGGCCAGCCTATAGAAGCCACAAGATCAGCCGCTTCGCACAACGGCATAACATAGACTGGAGATACTCTTCAGTCTATAATTCTTGAGCTAACGGTCTATCTGAGGCTTTTAACAAGACCTTGACGAAGATCGTGAAAAAGACGGTGTCTCGAAATAAGAGGGACTGGCACGAGAGACTGCATGAAGCTCTCTGGACGTATCGAACTACGTTCAAAACGGCCACGAATACAACGCCGTATGCATTGGTATTTGGCACAGAAGAGGTACTCCCCCTCGAGATAAAGCTACCCTCTCTACGAGTAGCAGTTCACTACGAGCTAACAGATGAAGAAAATGCTCACCTTCGGCTTGAAGAGCTCGATGCCCTTGATGAAACCTGGCTCATGGCACAACAAAATCTGGAGGCTTATAAAGCGAAGATGACGCGCTCGTACGAGAGATTGACTAAACCGAGAACATTCCGCCAAGGCAAACTCGTGCTAGTAGTCAAAAGACCTATGATCCCTAACCGCGCCAAATGAGGGAAATTCGAGCCGAACTATGAAGGCCCGTATATCATAGACAAAGTTTACCAGGGTGGAGCCTACCTGCTCATAGACATGCATGGTGAAAGACCTTTCAGGCCAATAAACGGACGCTTCCTAAAGAAATACTACGCGTGACGAGTTACGGCCTAGGTCAACGATAGATGACGACGCCTATGTCTGCTCGCTATCTTCCTAAGCCCAAACTCTATAAGTAGTGGCCGGCTTTCGGACCGAAACGTCCTTAAACTAACAATGGACCGAAATGTCCTTAAACTAACAACGGACCACTATGTCCTAAAACTGGCGGTTGACCGAGACGTCGATAAACTACTGTGGACTGCAGCATCCCGAGGCTGACAAAAAAAATAAAATAATAATAATAAAAAAACGGTATGTCCCTAAGCAAAATGGGCATATATGAAAACCCGAAAGGGCTCCGTGAGTAAAAACAGCAGGGCTACCGGCGAGTTTTTGTGAAAACCCGAAAGGGCGCAATCTCGTTAAAAGACACTTGCAAGGTCCTCTCGACCTTGTGAGGAGAAACCACCTGCGTGAGATCCTTACAACTCACAAGGGAGCAACACACTTAAGAATCCTCATGATTCCTAAGGAGAAATTACACTTACGAGATCCTCTCGACTCGTAAGGGAGAAAACTCTTTTGGGAGATCCTTACGACTCTCAAAGGAAAACGCACTTAGGAATCCTCACGATTCCTAAGGAGAAATTACACCTACGGGATCCTTTCGACCTGTAGAGAGAAAATTCTTTGTGAGACCCTCACGGCTCGTAAAGTTGAAAAGTCTTAGGAGGCAGATCTTAACCCTGAATCCTAAGCCATTGCTGTCCTACAAAGAAATCAATATAAATTATCCATAGAATGCACTTACCAGAAAGAAACACACCATTATGAAGCAAAATATGTCTTTTATTCATAAATCAAAATGAATACAAAGTACAATTTATGAAAGAACAAAAAATACTCTCATTCAGGAGTATGTACAAAAGAAAAGAAAAAGGAAAAATACACAATTCTTTAAGCCGGCGGACGATTTAATAGACATGCCAGTTCATCCTTCTTCCGCTGGGCCTCGGCTTCATGATTCATTATTATTATAAGACGGGCCTCCGCTTGAACCTGTTGGGCCTGGTATGAGGCAAGCCGACCTTCAAGCTCTTTTTCAGTAACCTTATGGACTTCGACCATTTCACGAGTAAAAACGGCGGCTTTATCAATAGCTACCACCTCCTTGATAGCCGCTTGAAGCACCCGCCAATGTTCATATGCCCTAGTGGTCTTAGCCATAAGATTGGCTTGAAGCTCCCTCAACGCTTTGGAAGCCAGCTCCCTCTCCGAAAACTTGCGGCTGAGCCTCTTCTCGCATGATATCATATTTGCAGCGCACCGCTCAATAAACCCCTACAAATTCGCCTTCGCGGCCACAACCTCCGAAGGATGGCGTGTACATTCAAGAACATGCAAGCAAGCCTCCACCTGCCGACAAAACTCAACCCAGACTTGCACCAATGTTTCACTATGATAGGTGGCAAGAAAGGGAAGAGAGCCGCTAGCTTCAGCGGCAAACGCTTCAGCCGTGATCAGACTGCCAGCGCGAAGATCCTCAATTAGGGCTGACAGGGAGTGGAGGCTTAGCTTTGCCATCCGTTCCGAGGCACGTAAAGCATAGGGCCGGGTGGCATGACGATGCGAGACTCCAGCATGGTAAGAACTGGAAAAACTGTTCAGATTTATAAACAATCAGCAAGACTTGTAAGCAAAGTGGAAATGGAACAATGTTGAGACTTTACTTACCCACAGTCATACAAGAGGGCTCTGAAAGCTCCCCAGGCCCGTCAAGAATCTCAACCTCGTCATCAGCTTCCAAAACAATAGAAGACATCAATGCCATTATATGAAATAATAATAATACCGTGAGGAGAGGGAAAAAGATACTGACCTTGCCCGGAAGAGAGGACGATGCGTTGAGGAGATATCGCCTGCGGAGCGGCCATCTCCAACAGGCGCTAAAAGGACTTCCTGGGAGACAGATCGGCAATAGACGCCGCCAAGCCACGCAATTCTGAAAAGACGGAAGGGTTCAGATAATGGAGAGATTATTAATGTAAAATATAGAAGGCTACCTTCGATACTTCTCCCATTCTGGGTTGGAGGGATAGCAGCTTCGGCGGCCTCCTCCGCGCCCCCAAGCACATCATCGGGGACGTGGGCCAGTGTAACGACTTCCGAACGAGGAGCAGTGGCTGCCACTGCAGGCTCCAGTGGAAGGACGGTAGCCTCGGCTACCTGTCCCCTAATCTCCGGGCCGCCCCCAGAAAGATCCATTGGATCGGCAACCGACAAAGATGCCTCTCCCGGGGGAGCAAGAGCTTAGGGAGCAGGAATCTCCGAGGGAGACTCCATCGCAGGAGAAACGGTTGCATCGACCCCCTCCATACTGATTAATTTCATTGGGGATATTAGCGGAGTCTACAGTCAAAGCGCGACTCGAATTCAAATCCTCCGCCGCCGCCGAAGTCCCTGCAGAGTTTGTACGAGGATAAGGATATATATATGTATACAAGCAATACAAAATATTATAAAAATATGCATGAACATACCGATGCGTAAAGGAGCTTCTAGTATGGCTTTTTCAAGTCGGCGCTCCTTCTCAAGAAGTCGCGCTCGCCGGGGCTCGAGGGTAGACTCGTGACCACCAGTCCACAATGAAAGCGCGTCTTCGGCATCGGCTGAGATAGGTTGCTTGAGGGCTATCTCGCCTCCTTCTTCCAAAGGACCTATGAATATCCGCCGATCTTCGTAGAAGATGACGGCAGGATAAGGCCTTTTTGGGATACTTGCATTCTCAGTTTCAAGCCGTGAGCGTCTTATAGCCTCAGCCAATTGTGCGGCTTCCTCTGCAGATGAACCTGGGAAAAGAAGACCATCATCCGGTGCTATCATGGATATTGGTTCGTCTTGGACGATAAGCTCAGATTCTACTAAAAGATCGAGCAGACGGGTGACTGTCTTCTTCCTCCTCTTCGGCCCAGAACTAATACCAGAAGATGCTCGCTTCTTTTTCCTCGAAGCTTTGGTTCGACGTTGGCCCACCTCGCCTTCAACATCCTCACTCGGTGGTGCTACCGACGACGATACCGCTATTGTTGACGCCGCAGCTGATGATACTGCTACTGGCGCCTTATTGCCCCTTGACTGAGCTCTAGTGCGCGGCAACATACCAGCTGTAGGAGTTAGATCCACTTCCGCCGTCCCCGGAATAAGCACAACACGGGTATCCCTCAAGGGAGGGCGAACCGTTGCGCGCGGTTGCGACGGAACTCCCGTGGCTTGGATCGAAGTAGGAGCCCTATATCCGAGGAGTACCCTGCTCTCCTCGGCAATGATTGGACTGACTCGGTGGAGGTACCAGCCCGTGAATGACCCCACACATCGAGGAATATGGTCAGCTTCAGGAATCATGAAGCGGGAACCAGTATTCAGACGCATGAAGTGATGAGCAGCGCCACGAACAGCTTCTGGCGATGGGCTGGGCTCCACTATGAACGCCTCGAAAGGGACACCCTGGTCATACCTCAATTGCCGAGCAAAGCGGTGTGGATTGTACCGCATAAGAAGGGCCGCACCGTTCTGACGGAACACTAGGTAACCCTGTCTGATTGAATATAAGTGCGCGGCTTCCTTCGGCTTCAAGGAGGGTGCTCCCTCTTTTGACGAATCAAAGAGCTGCCGGACCGGTCCTGAAGGGGCCGAGAGGACTCGATCGTTAAACACCATCCCGTCCACATTATCATAGGGACTAAGCAGCACGCGAATAGCCCCGGACTGAGTTGGGTCAGGAGCAGAAGCGTCCACCAGCCGCATGAGTCGCGGAAAAGTGTAGGCGTCATAAAAGCTGGGCCTTTGATGCGCGGCAAATGCCCCTAGCACATGCATCTCAATCCAGGATGTAAAGTAATGAAGAGAGAAATTTACCACATTTACACCTGGAGTTGAAGTGTTGGCGGCAGCGCTTAGCCTATGATACAGATGCGCTAGCCCCGCAATACCTACAGCCAGTCGCGTCTACGATGGGCAGGGTAGATGACTGAGGCTCTCATAAAACGACGGTGTGTGGGAATGGCGAACCAGCTGAGCCAAACACTGATGAAGCCCACAAAGAAAGTTTCCACATCCATACCAGGAGCTGCGATCGACTCGAAGGATATGGCCGATATGATGGGAATGTAGAACTGCGGCAAGTCCTCTTCTTTAGCCGGTCGCTTATTTAAACCGAATCCAAAGGGGTCGTTGATATTCGCAAACTTCGGAGCCGTCTTCAGCAGAACGTCCTCACGAAGGAAGCAAGCGATGAAGCTTTTAAAAGTGACGCCTTGCTCCTCTGACTCTGTAAATAGCTTCTCAAAAATGCTTAGAGTCTTGATCAGACTTGGGCGCTTGTGGCGGACGGCGTTCTCAGTCGACAAACCATCAAGCATAGCAGGTTCAACTTCAAAAACGTATTCATCAGAAGGCAGCAGTTCTTCATAGAGCGTCCCCCTGATTGGCAACCCCGAAATCTCGCGAAACTCGTCCAAAGAAACTGAAACTTCGCGGTCCCCTAGCAAAAAGGTGTTGGTAGGAAGATTCCATTGAGTAAGGAAAGCCTTAACCCACCAGACATGGGGGGACTGATAGTGAAGAGAGACGCGTATACTGCCTGATAGAGCCCAACCCTCTGTAGTCGTGCACGATGAGCAGACAGGATATAATGAGCCCAGAGAAGGTGGCCCGTGGGTTGTCGAGGAGTAAGCCATATTTTGTAAACCTGTCCCCACGGCTGAGCTTCGCCTTGGCAGATGCGACGCCCTAAAATGTCTATAGCTGGCACAAGGTGGTTTGGAATCCCAGTTGTAGATGGTTCAAGCCGTCCCGTAGGGGTCCAATTCAGCATCTCCACAGCAAAAGCGGTCTGTGGACACTCCATCGGCAGAGAGGGGTAGGTTGGCTCCGTTGGCACCTCGCAAAGGAAGCTACGGCGACCGCGGATGATATGACCGTACCAGGTCCCCCATAAAAGTAGATTGGTATAATTCGGGTCATAAGCCCTGATCATCGCCATCACCTCTTCGTCAGACGATGATTGAGGAAAAGCCGCCTCCGAGCGAGTAAAAGGAAAGTATGCGAGAGAAGCCATTACTCCTGAAACCGAGGAAAGAAAGCTGTTAGTGAAGCCCACACGTGTGCATACACACAGACACACACACACAAACATATAAAAGGGGGTGGAAGAAAACGACAAACAACTTATTTTATGGGACCATTAGTTACAAAACGCATGGGTCCCACAAAATCAAGATGGCGGCTTATTAATGATGAGACAAAGTAATCACTATGAGAACAAAAGGAAGATTTTCAATAACTGAACAGTGGATTTCAAATGACTCTACACATTCCCCCAGAAAAGAAATCCATCTTGGACTCTGCAAAAATCAAGCAGAACAAGGGAATTAAATTTCCAGAGAACCCTACTGCAAATCTTTTCTTTTGTTGCAAAGAACAACTCAGAAAGAAATATCCTAAGAGATCTTCTTAAGAACTAAGTTCTTTAGAGAAATTAAATTCCTTTTGAACAGTGGAATTAAATTACAGAGAAAAGATGAGCATTGCCATCGACCCCTGAAGATCAGAGAAGCCCTAAGAGGTTTACTGTTTAAAGATTGAGTAGTTTTCTTTTTAAAGAACTTTTTAAAAAATGGGTTCTTGTTAAAGGGAAAAGCCCTTGGTATGGATTTAAAATCCAAGGAAGATTTCTACAAAAAGTTCTTCAGCCATTCAAGACCATTACATGAGAAAAGGGAATCTTTTGTTAACAGAGTTAAACTCTGAAAAATTTCGAAACAGAGAACTAAGCTCTAGGAGAGAGAATTAAATTCTCAGAGGAAAAAAGCAAGCAAGGAAGAAGATGAACAAAGTGGAGGCGCTTCTGAGGGGACTCTTGTATTTATAGGATGTGATGGAAAACGGTTCATCTCCCATGTTCCCTAGGCAGATCCAACGGCTACAAAGGATGACAACATTGCACTCACGTGAAAACACGTGAGAACAACGCTGTGGGGGCATTTGTTCCCTCATAAAAAATCGGGAAAACACCCCAATGGGGTATCACGTGCTCATACGTGATCAAGGGTCACGTGCTAACACGTGATGGGCTCCTGTGATCCCTAATTTATAGAGTTAAACTTTAGTCAAACAGTCAATCAGAGGAATCACGTATCCATACGTGATAGGCCCTTCAACCCACTAAAAAGGAACTAAAAGGGCATGATAAAACAGCAAGGAAAAACCCCAATGGGGTATCACGTGCTCACACATGACCAAGGGTCACGCGATGGCACATAATAAATTCTTGTGATATCTGCTCTATAGAGTTAAATTCTAGTCAAACAAAAATATAACAAAATATCAGGAAATACCCCAATGTGGTATCATGTGCTCACACGTGACCAAGGGTCACGTGCTGACACGTGATGGTTCCGGGACCCTGTTATAATAAAATTAAATTCTAACCAAGCAAGCAATTAGTGGAGTCACGTGCCCCCACGTGATGGGCCTTTAAAGACACGCTGAAGGAATTAAAAGATATAATAAAAAAACTAAGGAAAAACCCCCAATGGGGCATCACGTGCTCACATGTGACCAAGGGTCACGTGCTGATGCGTGACGATCCTTAGTCCTTTAAAACAACAGAATTAAATTCTGGATAAAGTGTTAATCGAGGGGGGTCACGTGCCAACACGTGATGGAAGCCTAAACTCTTTTATTAATAGAATTCTAGTTAAACGAGAATATACTAAAGCGGCAAAGAAAAAAACCTCAATGAGGCGTCACGTGCTCACACGTGACCAAGGGTCACGTGTTGACACGTCATGACTCTTTAGCTCTGTTAAAAGGCAGAATTAAAATAAAATGTTTAATCAAAAGGGTCACGTGCCAACACGTGACGGGTCCCTAAACTCCTTAACTGATAGAATTAAATTCTATTTAAATATCAAATAAAAGGTTCACGTGCCAACACGTGATAGACTTTTAAAAGCCTTCTAAAATAATAGAATTAAATTCTAATTAAGGGAAAGCAAAGATCCTAACTGGGAAAGTATTTCTTTAAATCTTTCCAAACAAAAAAATGGTGCTCTGTAAAATAGAGCACCGTTGGATTAAAAATCCAATGGTGATTAAAAATCGCCAATTTATGGAAAGATTTTATACAAGGAAAGATTTCCCTGAAATTCACCAAGAATAACAAACAGAATATCTTCTGGATTAAAAATCCAAGGGTGAATAAAATTCACTGAGTGATCTAAAAGATCATGTTGGTTACAAAAACAACCAAAATCTTTCAATGAAAAATTCACTAAACAAATTGATCCTTTTCCTTCTCCTATAAATAGGAGCCAAGAGGAAGAGAAAAGGGATTGATTTTTGGATCTTGGAATTTCCTGAAGAAAAATAGCAGAGAGAAAAGAAAGGAGAATTTAATTCTCAAGAAAGGAAACCCTAGGTGAGAAAGGGGAAAGAGATCAAAGCTCCATAAAACAAAAGAGAATTTAATTCTCAATCTAAGAGTTTAACTCTTCTGCAAAAGAACTTAGTTCTTCCTCCGGTTGAAGATCTGCAGAAGCAAATCTCCTCTCAGGTTAAGAATTTAATTCTCATCGGGAAGATTCTGCCATGCAGATCCAAAACTTAGAGGGAGAATTGAGTTTAGAGAATTTAATTCTCCCAAATTCATAGAAATTTAATTCCTCCCAAAATAAAACTAGGGTTTAACCCTATATGAGAATTTAATTCTCTCAAATTCACAGGAATTTAATTCCTCCCAAAATAAAACTAGGGTTTAACCCTATATAAGAATTTAATTCTCTCAAATTTACAGGAATTTAATTCCTCCCAAACAAAACTAGGTTTTAACCCTATATTAGAATTCAATTCTCCCAAATTCATAGGAATTTAATTCCTCCAAGATAGACAGAACTAGGGTTTAACCCTATATGAGAATTTAATTCTCCCAAATTCATAGGAATTTAATTCCACTAAAACATAATTAGGGTTTAACCCTACAGAGAATTTAATCCTTAAAAAATAAAAAGACTTGAAAGATCTCCATGCATGTAAAGAACTAGGTCACGTGTCACTACGTGACCCCTAAACAGTTCCCCCAAAATGTGAAGAAAAAAGATTGGAGGCAATGCCTCACGTGCTCCTATGTGACTTCCAAAACAAAGAAGAACAAAAGCAAAGGCACTATTGGCTTTGGGCGCTCTCACGTGTTACCACGTGACCCCTAATAAACGCTTTAATAATCAATGCACAAATATCCATCACGTGCCAACACGTGATGGCTAGAAGATCAAAAGTGTTTAACACTTATTTGCAGTTCTGAGAACAAAAATAAAGGAGGTCTGGCCCCACCTCTGGGTGCCCTCACGTGCCCCCACGTGACCCCTTCTTTACTAGTGTTTAACACTATTCTAAGCATTTCATCTCCAATGTTTAACACTGTTTTAAATACATCACGTGAGGACACGTGACCACCAGATATCCGCTGGTGTTTAACATTATTTTAAAAAGCCAATCTTAGCCAAATTGGCTAAGTTTTCCAGAGTCAGGACTCCCCTTCAACTGAATCTCAAAATTGGTTAGTCCATATAACATGCAAAGTAAAACCCAGAGCTATAATGAAGGGTTCAATGCTCAGCCAAGAACAAAATATCATCAGAGCCCTCAAATTCTTGTTTACCATTGCTCAATAATGAGGGGCTGAACCCAGACAAATGTTTAATGGTCCAACAAGGGGCCAACATTTCAAATTTAATTGGACTTAGCCCAAATTGGCCATAAGTCCTCAATTCAGATCTAACTGAGCCAATGTGCTCATAATCTAATTAATTGATCTTAGTTCCAAAATTGGACTATAGATCTCCCAATCAATTTTGGTTCAAGGGTATATCTCTTCACTCCTTTGATATTTGTCGTTGTAATCCTTCAACGTCTTCAGAGAGGTGATGGGTCCCGACAACCACACATTTCACGGACTACGATGTCCTTAACCTTGACTAGAGGTCTTTAAACTCAAAGACTATGATGTCCTTAACCTTGACTGTGAGGTCTTTAAACTCATGGACTATGATGTCCTTAACCTTGACTGTGAGGTCTTTAAACTCACGGACTATGATATCCTTAACTTCGACTGTGAGGTCTTTTAACTCACGGACTATGATGTCCTTAACCTCGACTGTGAGGTCTTTAAACTCACGGACTATGATGTCCTTAACCTCGACTGTGAGGTCTTTAAACTCACGGACTATGATGTCCTTAACATCGACTGTGAGGTCTTTAAACTCACGGACTATGATGTCCTTAACCTCGACTGTGAGGTCTTTAAACTCACGGACTTGACTGTAAGGTCTTTAAACTCACGGACTATGATGTCCTTAACCTCGACCGTGATGTCTTTAAACTAACATTGGATCGTAATGTCCTTAAACTGATTATCAACCGCAATGTCCCTAAACTAAATAATAGAGCCCAAATTCTCCTTTTTGGATCTAAACGATCCCGTTAAGTTGATCTTAATCTAAAATTTAGACTAGCGTATCCTTAACAAACGTTTAAGTTGATCTTAATCTCAAATGAGATTAACGTATCCTTAAACTCAATCCCCCCAAACCCAAATCTAAGAAAATACGGATTTGGACTAATCCACGCCCTACGGGTAACGACATAAATTAGTCTCGGTATACAATCCACGGGCAACCAAAAAAAAAAAAACAAACACACACGACACGAAGTGACCATCTAGAGAAGGAGAAAGTGGTTACCGCGATGCTGTAGCGTAATTAACTGCAGGGGCTTGCGCATGCAGGGAAGAGCGCCCCCACAATCAAAAACCCCTCAACGAGAGGGAATCTGACGAAGTCTTCTACATTGGCCGCATCCATTTAAACCTTCGATACACGGTGCCAAAAATCAACTTGGCATCTTCGGAGAGGTGGACGGATAGCACCAATTAGCATATGTCCCCAAATTCAGGCAAGACGTTTGTCTTCCCGGTTTTCGGCGGTAAACATTAATGTACCTAGATTTGGGACACTCCCAACATCTACTTAGATCTATCTCATAGATCATAATCCACAAGATGTAGTAGGTATCATCCAGATCTTCCTTTGAGAATCCTCGTGATAAGAGGAGCTTGACCGAGTGTAGCATAGGAAACCATTTCCTATCAAGAGTATGTCATCTACGCACAATACGTATAAGACAACATTACTCTCTACAACCTTCTTGTATATACAAGGTTCATCTACCTTTCTGATGAAGTCAAACTCTTTGACTGTCACATCAAAACAGATGTTCCAACCCCGCGATACTTGCATTAATCCTGATGGACTTAAGCATAGTTTTGAAAGTCTCAACTTTTCCATTTACACCAATAATCTTCTCAAGATTCATTTGCTCCTAATGGGTTTTACCCCTTCAGGTGCAACATGCAAAGTCATACTTTATTGGTGTACATAGATTCCATCTTTGATCGCATAGTATCCAGCCTTTTCACAGAGTCGTCACTCGTGATGGCCTGCCTGAACCTAGTTGGGCCATCATCTCATGATGCAATCCTCGCTCCCAATGTCACCGAGAAGACCGTAGTATCTCTTAAGTGGATGAGGAACCCTACCAGATTCGCGGAGAGGCTGAGGTTCGTTGGAGACTATTGAATCCTTTGGTTTCACCAAATCATCAGCTCTTAGTTTGTCTAGCTGGAACTCCTTCCAGTTCTACCTCATGACCACTACTTTCTTCATAAGAAATTCCCTTTCTAAAAAGGTAGCATGCTGAGAAACAAAACACCTTTCGTTCCTTAGTTAGGTAGAAAATATACCCTCGCAAATGTTTGGGATATCCTAACAAACTTACAGAACTGACCTTGCCTCGAGCTTGTCCGAATTTTGCTTTTCAACATAGGCCGGACAACCCCATATCTTAACTCGTTTAAGACATGGTCTCTTCCCGTACCATATCTCATATGTAGTGGTAGGCACTGATTTGGTTGGAACCCTATTCAATAGGTATGCAGCTTCTCAAGTGCATAACACCTAAAAGAAAACAGGTAACTCAGCAGTACTCATCATAGAGCACACTATATCTCATAGGGTGCGATACCTCTGTCCCGATACACTGTTGTGCTGTGGTGTATACGAAGGAGTAAGCTGAGAGAGAATCTCATTCTCCTTTTAGAAACTCCAGGAACTCCATGCGCAAGTATTCTCGTCCTCGATCACATCGAAGGACTTAATATTTCTACCCGTCTGGTTCTCAACTTTAAGATTATATTTCTTGAATTTCTCAAAAGTTTCAGACTCGTGTTTCAACAGGAACATATGTCTAAATCTTGAGAGATGGTCAGTGAATGTAATGAAGTATAAAGAATCAATCCTGGCATGTGTAGACAGGAGACCTACATACATCATCATGTATCAATCCCAAAAGTTCACTAACTCTTTCTCTGTTTTCAGTAAATGAAGCTATGGTCATCTTATCTTTGTGACAAGACTGGCAAGTATTATAAGATGAAAATTCGAACAGATTCTCATATTCATCCTTATATAACTTAGTTGGTCGTGTCGCATTGATATGACCTAGTCTACAATGCCTCAATAAGGATTCGTTCATTTCTGAACTAGTTCTTTTGTGTGTGTTCTAGATATTTTGAACTGTGGTTTGATTTAAAACATATATGCTATTATATAATGTGCCTGGTCGAATCGACTCTTGATTCAGGAAAATGTTCACAACATAATCCTCTAATACATAATTATATCCTTCTTTAACTTATTAAAGAAACCGGTGTAATGTTGTATATCAGGTTCAGTATCTAATAACATTTTTTTAGAATCAATGTATCTAATACAAGGTGATATCTGCCAACTGACTTGGCTGCAACAATTGCACCATTCTCTAACACTTAGAGACATATCACCAATTCTCAGTTCTCTACCTTTTTGTAGCCCATGTAACACTTACATATGCAGGATCCTGATCTGGTATCACATACCTAGGACGTAGAGGATACTGAGAAACAGTTCTCGGTAATGAACTCACTCGAAGAATATGCATCAACATGCTTAATTCTCGATTGGGTGGCATAGGAATCCGGATATTCCCCTATTTCCTGCTCAGACTTATAACAATTATAAGTGAGAGCGGAACCAACGTTCCTTAGCTCAGTATAATAAGTAGGTTCGGTCAATGCATCCATATTATTATCTTGATTAAGGCATGACATGGTCGCTACCAGAAGGGAGAGAGAAGGGCGGACAAGCGGCGGGCCCGGCCCTCCAGATCGCAGTTCCCGCTCCCCGGGATTACGACATCCGCAGAAGGGCGGACAACATTGCTCACCTCGGCGCCACTGACCACCGGCGTGCTAATTCCTACAACCATGGCTCCCATGTGGCGACTGATTCCATGACCCGCTGGGCACCGCACGGCTCTACGCCATGGTCTCGGGAAAGAGGACCTCGCCCCGACGGCCACTGTGCTCCCGTGCCACCCGATGAGGTATCGGTCAGCTCGCCTGCTTCCAGGCACGACCGACGCCCTCATCCTCGCCGGGACCACGCAAACAGCTCACGTCAAGGTTACTCCAAAAGGGAATCGCCCGAGGATCTAAGAAATTTGATAGAGCGGAATCGAAGACGCACCACCGCATAGACCAAGAGCGGAAATGGCCACCACTCCGACTGTGCCGACTCCTCGGGGTATCACAACCGCCTCGAAGCCCTCAAAAAAAAAATCGAGGGCATATAGCGGGAGGGGCATTCATCCGGTGAAGGAGCCAGGTACTCCGCCGACTCACTCACAAATCTCTTCACCGAGGAGCTACTGACCGTACACGTCTCATCCAGGAACAAGCCGCACAAGGTGGCCCTCTTCGATGGGAAGTCCGACCCGAAGGATCACTTGGACGCATTTACGGCGAGTATGAGCTTCCAGGATAACTCGGACATAGCTCAATACCGAGCTTTTCCTACCACCCTCATCTGTGCGGGTCGGGACTGGTTTCGGGGTCTGGCGCCATGCTCTATCTCGACCTTTGATGAGTTGGCCACCCAGTTCCTCAGTCACTTCGTCGGGAACAGGCGACAGTAGAGAACAGTCGACTACCTGTTCACCATAAAGAGGGGGACAAGGAATCCTTTAAGGGATATGTCACTCGTTTCTACAACGCTCTCCTCGAGGTCCCTGAGCACCGGGATGAAATTGTCATCACCGCACTAAGGTCGGGCCTTAGGCACAAGGAGTGGCTCCGCTGTTTTGCATTAGCGCAACCTAAGATCATGGCCGAGGTAAAAGCTTGGACCGAGCGGGAGATCCAACTCGAGTCAGACGTGAACGCCAACCTACCCCGGGGCGACCAAGCCGACCAAAAGAAGAGGGACAGAGAAGAGAAGAAAAAGGTCGACTGGCCAAAACCATACTCCCCGAAGTTCCAGGAGTACACTCCTCTTAACATCTCCCAGACCGAGCTGTTGGAGGAAGCGAAAGGCGAGAGATTCTTCAAGCTCCTACCAGTCACCTAAAGAGCGGCTAAGTGTATTCAGGGACCTTACTGTGCTTTCCATAGGTCGCAGGGTCACCCGACCGAAAACTGCAAACAACTCCGTGACTATATCGAGGAGTTGATCCGTTCTGACCACCTGGCGAAGTACTTGCGGGACAAGCAGCAGGCAGACCGAGAGCAAGAGAACCAACCCCCTCCCGGGGAATTAACAATCGGGCAAATCATAGTCGTTACCTTAGAATCTGCTTGGGAAGCAGGAGAAAACCTCCGCCTCCTACCTGTCGAGGGTACAAATGATCCACTCTAAAAGAAATGCAGGACGGCCGAGCCCATCATCTTCACCGATGAATACCTCCATGATATATCCTTGCCTCACAATGACCCTCTCGTGATAACAGCCCGGGTCCACCGTTACGAGGTACAGAGGATATTGGTCGACCCTGGGAGCTCGGCAGACATCCTCTTCTACGACTGTTTCCAGCGAATGGGGCTAGGACCGTCCGACCTACGGCCCACCTCCCACGTCCTCTCTGGGTTTACCAACCACTCCATCTCGGTAGAGAAAGTGGTCACCCTCCTCCTTAACATTAGAGAAGCAGGCCATACGAGGACCGTACCAGTTGAATTCATCGTCGCTAAGATCCCTTCATCATTCAACATTCTCCTGGGATGCCCAACGTTGAATGCCCTCCGGGTTCAAATATCGACCTACCACCTTGCGATCAAATTCCCGTTAGATCAAGGTGGGATAGGCCGGGCCCTCGAGAACCAGCAGATCGCCAAGATTTGCGTTGCCTCGATGTCCTCCCCCCCCGGGGAGCAAGATGATGATTCGGGTGACGCACCCGGTTTCCAGGGATCTTTGGATACGCGCGACGACCAGAAGGAAATCCGAAGTGCCCCAGTGGAAGCATTGCCCGGTGAAGCATATCGCTTGCAAGACACCGGGGGATGTAAGTTTTTTCGGCCTTACAACGCCAAAAAACTCAAATTGTATAAATGAATATATTTTCTTCTTTTTGAAGCGATGTATTTTTTATTATGTCTTCCGAGTTATATGAGATTTCTTCCACAAATTTTGTTTTCTTTCTCGGTTCCGAGACCCTTAGGTTCGCTTTTGAAATGTGTACAAAAAAGGTGCTAAGGGGATAAAAAGAGACAAAGCATGGAGGAACTTTATTCATTAAGAGGTATTAAGAGCTCCTCAGCCTGACAAAACTACGACAAAAATTATAACAAAGGGGACCGGGGATCAAGGAAGCACTGTTGATGGAACTCCGAGGAAATCTCCCTCAACTGAGCCTGAGCTTCCTCTGCCCGCTCCCTCTGACGGTGCCCGCTGACCCTAGCTGCCATGGAAGCACCATTCGCTGGACAAGAATCAACGATCAGCCTCTTCCGGAAACACTCCAGAAGAAGGTCCACTGATCAGTCCCGCATGATCCTCAAGATCAGGCCGAGGGGGTAGAGCGAGTGCAGCTTTTCGATCGCCTCGTCCCTCAGCTGCGGAGATAGAGCATTGTGTAGACCCGGGGACATCCTCCAGACCGCGTAAATGAGCAGTTGGAGGAGAGGAAATTGCCGGGGAAGAAGGCATCCAAAGTGTCCCTCCACGCGGTCTATCACCGCCTCGTACGTCTGCTCGGAGCGGTCGAGGCTATAAAGATACACATCGTCAGGAGAAATGATCTCCCTGATGAGCACACACGGACGCCCGGCCATCTTCAAAAACACAAGGCTAGAAAGAAACCAACATGCCTTTGCTATTTATAGCCTCAACAAAAATCTCCAAAGGCCGAAATTCGTGCGCACAACGACGCGAATCACGGGATATTTTCAATTTCCCGATATGGACCCGCCACATGTTGGCCATACCGGTCTTCACGAGCTCCTATGCGGACCATGGAAGTTTGAATGACCCCCTCGCTCCCGCCTATGCAGACCACGGAAGTTCGAACGACGCCCCACAAAGGAGAGTCCAGAAATCCCTCGCTAAGAAGCCACCGAGCAGCTTCCCTGCCTGGTCCATCCCTAGCGGGTAGATTCCTACCTATCTACGCTAAGGATCTAAAGCCCTCAACTTGAGGCCACCGAGCAGCTTCCCTGCCCGGTCCATCCCTAGCAGGTATATGCCTACCCATCTACGCTAAGGATCTAAAGCCCTCGCCAAGAGGCCACCGAGCAGCTTCCCTGCCCGGTCCATCCCTAGCGGGTAGCTTCCTACCCATCAACGGTAAGTATCTAAAGCCCTCAACTAGAGGCCATCGAGCAGCTTCCCTGCCCGGTCCATCTCTAGCGGGTAGATTCCTACCCATCTACGCTAAGGATCTAAAGCCCTCAACTCGAGGCCACCGAGCAGCTTCCCTGCCCGGTCCATCCCTAGCAGGTAGATTCCTACCCATCTACGCTAAGGATCTAAAGCCCTCTCCAAGAGGCCACCGAGCAGCTTCTCTGCCTGTCCATCCCTAGCGGGTAGATTCCTACCCATCAACGCTAAGGATCTAAAACCCTCGCCAAGAGGCCACCGAGCAGCTTCTCTTCCCGGTCCATCCCTAGCGGGTAGCTTCCTACCCATCAACGCTAAGGATCTAAAGCCCTCGCCAAGAGACCACCGAGCAGCTTCCCTGCCCGGTCCATCCATAGCGGGTAGATTCCTACCCATCTATGCTAAGAATCTAAAACCTTCAACTCGAGGCCACCGACCTGCTTCTCTGCCCCGTCCATCCCTAGCGGGTAGAATCCTACCCATCTACGCTAAGGATCTAAAGCCCTCAACTCAAGGCCACCGAGCAGCTTCCCTGCCCGGTCCATCCCTAGCGGGTAGATTCCTGTCCATCTACGCTAAGGATCTAAAGCCCTCAACTCGAGTCCACCGAGCAGCTTCTCTGTACGGTCCATCCCGAGCGGGTAGCTGTAGTTGTATGTATGCTCTAGAGGCCATTGTTGTACATGATTGTATATTACAATGGATGCTTGGACATATATAGAGAGGACTTTCTTGCTTGACATGATAATATGCTATCTGGTTACTCTTTATATTAACATGTTGACTAGTATTGTGATACTGTCTTGCTCTCACATGTTGGTAAATCCCTTAGGATGTATACTTGACTACCAGGATTATGATGCAGATCATACTAGTGGGGCCAGGGTAGTCCATAAGTTCATCTTTTAATTGTTCCTAGTCGAGGGTATATCGAGACGGGGCATCGATATTCCAGAGTAGACTAGCGTATACGCTTCTTAACCCATTTGATGGGCGATGGATGATCCCATATCCATTGGTGTTTGACATCAAAGATGGTATACGGGTGCTCAGTGGAGACTAAGTACCCTGAACAGGACTCGCCGAGAACTCCTAGATGGTATTATACCTAACGTCAGATATTAGTTCACTGGTGACACTAGTACAGGTTAGTCTGTAGACCCGAGATCGTCATAAAGTCTTGTGTGATTCCTACTGTGCTTTGATTTCTACCTTACCACGTTCAAGAGAGCGTGCAAAACGGTGGTTTTTGGGTACAGTCCCGAGTCATATAGAGGCAATGAGCGATAGGAGGGGATTCGTCTCTCCCGGTAGTGGGAGTTGATGTTGCGTTGTGCTCGATTGGCCATAACAGGAAGTCCCTGGCGAAGGCTGATACGGAGATTTACTGGTAAGTGTTATCAGTAGTTTCTCGACCCGTTATGAGCCTCACATCGGCATGACTTATCAAGTTACTGGGGTCTGACGTTTACCACCACTAGACTCGATATGCGACATATCAGACGAAGAGACCGGACTGTACGGTACTGTTGCTGTTGGATTCACAGGAGTATGAACAAGCTTGCTTGTTGATCTTCTGATCGCTCAATACCCGGGTAGCCGTTACGTCCATCTAGTACCACTGACGGCTTGTGGGTGACTGATATGATCATCACATACTGCCGGCGTATTGACGAGTCATTAAAGTCCTACACGGAGGTTTCCTAGCTCATGCGAAACGAAGTAGGGCACATATGTGATATGTGCGGGACCGAGATTAATACGTGTATATGATACCGTATTCCAATCTCGCGATACAGGTTATATATGATAAACCGGATTGTTGAATCAAGTGTTGATTCAATGATATGTTATATGTATATGTGATATGCATAGAAAAGATATTAGTCGGTTGTATGCGATACAGCCGGGTTATTATATCAAGTGTTGATTTAATAATTTAATGTGTAATTATATATTTGATATATTAATATACATTAACTAATATTAGCTCACTTAAGAAAATGTTTTCTCTTTATACATTTAATGTATATGTGATATATGTTAATGTATTTATTTTGTGTCATGCTTGATAATACATTGTACATGGGTGTATGAGACTCATACCATAATTTAGATAATTAAGGGTAATTATTTATTTAGGGATAAACAAAATTAGGTGGAAATTAGTCATGACTTGAAGCTTGGAGAAGCTTGTGGAATCCATTGACTTTGTTCACTAATTTGTTTTACTCGAGATATTTATTAACATAACCATTATCTTTAGCCATGGTTTAGTCTCTACATGAGTTATATATGATTTTTTCTCACCCATGGTTGAGGTGTGGATCACTTGAGATCATTTTCTTCATCTCCTCCATTTGCTCTCTAGCTTTGAGTGGGTGAAGAAAAAGTGAGAGAAAAATAATTCTAAAGTGAGCAAAATTCCTACTTCATCAATCTACACTAGACTAGCCATTTGGTATAGGTTGTTTGATTCACTAATTCTCAATTAGTGAAGAGGTAGTTTGAGTTGGATATTTCTCGACGTAGATCATCTTCGGCCTCGAAGTTCTTCAAGCAAGCTTGTTCCTTTCGCCTAGTGGAGCCTAAGGAGAGTCCGGGAGACCACCACTTGGAGCAAAGGGAAAACTACACAGAGCTTTTGAAGTGAAGGACCGGTCTACAAAGGTTGTATTCCTTGTTCACTTAGAGTAAAGTTGTTTACTTGCTTAGTTAAACCCTTATTCTCTAGTTAGATCCTTGGTTTGGGTTTCATAGCACTCTAGATTTTTTAAAATTTTATGCTAGATGCCTTAGAAAATATAGAGAGGGTGCTAAGGAACCCTTCAATGGTATCAGAGCCAAGCTAGAGAATTAGACGATGTTAGTAGAATTATGAAACCGAAACAACTCCGAAACCTCGAAACAAAAACCCTAGTTTCTGTTGTTTTTAAAAAGTTCTCTGAAAATTATTTAAACAAGTGCAGAATGTTACATGTGATGTAATATGAACACTAGAGAAAAACGAGCACAATCCACCGGATTTTGACTAGCGAAACCAAGATAAAAACTGGCCTGGCCAGTTTTGTGTAGTTGTTTGGGCTTCAATTTTCTTTTGTGTTCCAGGCTCTGGGGTTTGGTGTTTCAGGTATTGTTTGTTTTTGCCATGTTTGCATGTGATGTTATCTTTCTGTAACGGCAATTTGGAGTGTTTCGTATTCGTAATTTTAACATCGTTTTAGGTTTATATATGTGATACAATATTTGGAATCCACAATAATTAGTTTTGTGAAAACTAGTTTGAATTTTGTAAACCTAGCAATTTAGTCTCATTTGATCGGTTGCCACAGGGTTTTGATATGGATCAAAACTCTGTCGCAATCACGTAGTGTACGCGGATACTCGCCGGGTAACATTACTAGATAGTCACGCCCCAAAGCCCCGACCAAGTGACTGTAGGTGAACCCCGTTTCCAAAAGCATTCTCCCGGGTGCTCGCGGCCGCGGTGTTCCGCCTAAGTGCACTTCGTCGACGGCACCGGGGGTGCGGCCGTCTACTAAAGTTTCCGACGAGCATTCGATCAGGTTGTCGGGAATCTTATTGAATTACCTGACTGGTTATTGAAAAGTGTTTTCAATATTGAAACTAAAATGCAGGGTTTATAAGGTTAGGAATGAAATTCGGAATATGAGATATTCCGGGTTTATGATGTCTAAGGAATTCATATGGTTAGGCATAAAATCCGAAGTATGTGATATTTCGGGTTTATGATGTCTAAGGTGGTTGCGGATTCCAATTATTGTAGTTTTCACTTTCTTTTCTGCGACTGTAAGTGCAATATGTGGTGTATCGCCGGTTTTGTTGCTATACGTCAACGACAATTGGGATACGCATATTTCTTACGTTGATGACATGTGATGTTATGTGTTGCTGGAATATGTTATATTGGATCGTCGTGTTTGAATAGCCGGGGTTTTTTGCGTGAAATGAGAGTTTTTCATTTTCATTCATGTAAAAACTTGTATGTAATATTCTTTTATTGGGACACTTCCGGGTTGAGGATGATGTCACCATTGATGTATATTATTTACTTTTTTGCATTAGGATAGACCCAAGGCTGGGAGCACAAGTAACCGGGTTCTAGAGTCCAGTGGGAGACCATCTCGAGGAGTCAAGACCGGGTCTCCTAACTCTAGAATTGGTAGGGTTGCTTGCCGCTCTAGTAGGGGTCTAGGGATGTGGGTTTGGCTATTCATCACGACCGTGGAATCCGTGTTTTTTACTGGCTTGATTTAAAACACGGACCTCCTAGTATATCCTATATTTTATATGTTGACTTCTGCTGCAATGTTCTGTGATGAGATCATATAACCGCGTAAGACGAATACTTAATATTATATATATGATATATAATAAACGTTGCTTATGTTTTGCATCCGCGCTAGTCCTGCCCCCGCTCTGCCGTTAGTTATCTAACCTAACGATGCATGACGGGACCCCGTGGCGAATGCGAATGGCATAAGCGTACATTGTATTTTCGTTTCTTCTGTGATGCTTAGGAAGCATAAATGATGAGACTTCATTAATGAGATTAATGAAAGGAAAGAAACCTAATGATGTTGTAGAATCACATTTTCAAAACTGGTAGCTCTAGTTCTTGCTTTGCATAGCGGTATTCCTTGTAGAATATACAGCACCTCATTCGATGAGGAAAGAGCCTAGATCCATTCACCGGGAGTAACCTCTTTAGCAGAAGCTAGCAGATGCTACACCCATTCGGTTTATTTTGAAAAACTTGATTTTAAAAGCGGAGCTTAAACCTCTCCTTTTCAAATCACTCGATTTTACAACGATATCAAGTTCATTACGCAAAAAGTTTTCTTAAAAACCTATCGTAGCCCTCCGTCATTTCAGATAAGGACTATTTAGTATTCGTGATACGTTTGTTGACCTTCGTCAAGGCGTAGTGTGCGGTAGCTGATTAGTGCTTGCTAAAGCATATGATGCGATTGGATTAGGGTAATCGTACGACCTTGTTGACCTCCGTCAAGGGTCGTGCGGGTGGGTTTAATTCAATCATGAAATGACGGGTTGAACTTGACTAGCGGCCTATGGTTTTTTTACCTCCGTCAAGGTCATAAGTTGCTAGGGGCAAAATATTATTGGGAATTTCAAGTGTTGAAATTTGCAATGAGATTGGATACCTTCTATGAGATAGTTGGATCCCGATACCCACTGCGACTAAGTGTTACTCCTGGGAGAGTTTTGCACTTTACAATTAGCCGATCAAGTAGGTGACTAGAAAGGTGTCAATAGGGTTATGCCTCTGGGAAAATGATGTTTATTTTAATTAGGTCCGTACGAAAGCACGGGGAACCTCCCTCAAAGTACCGACACTGGCCTGGCTGAACAATTGGAGAAATTATAGGGTGTAATTAATCCCGTCTAGTCTTACCTTTAGGGTTTGAAGGAAGATTTGATAAAAACAGTGGGAGCCATCCTGATTAGATAAAATAATAACCAATCTAATCTTGCAAGAGCATACGCAGAGTGTTTTCTTCTCTCTCTCTCCAGGTAGCGACCATGTCACGCCTTAATCAAGATAATAATATGGATGTATTGACCGAACCCGCTTGTTATACTAAGCTGGGGAACGTTGGTTCCGCTCTATTTTATAATTGTTATAAGTCCGAGCAGGAAAAAGGGGAATATCCGGATTCCCACGCGACCCGATCGAGGAATGAGCATGTTGATACATCTTCTTCGGGTGTGTTTTTTAAGATATGAAGTTGCCTGGCCTATGTTAAAAAGCAAAATCCGTACAAGTTTGAGGCAAGGTCATTTCTGTGCAAGTTTGTAGGATATCCCAAGCATTCGCGAGGACATATCTTCTACCACCCTGAGGAACAAAAGGTGTTTGTTGCTTAGCATGCCACCTTTTTAGAAAAGGAATTTCTTGTGAAAGAAATTTATGACGAAGAGGTAGAACTGGAAGAAATTCCAGCTATACAAACTACAACAGAAGATTTGGCAAAACCCGAGAATTCAATAGTTCCCAACGAACCTCAGCCTCTCCGCCGATCTAGTAGGGTTCCTCATCCACCTGAGAGATACTACGGTTTTTTCATTGATGGTGAGAGCGAGAATTGCATCATGGAAGATGATGACCCAACTATCTTCGAGCAGGCCATCACGAGTGGGGACTCTGTGAAATGGCTGGATGCAATGCGATCTGAGATGGAATCCATGTACACCAATAAAGTATGGACTTTGGAAGTTGCTCCCGAATGGGTAAAACCCATTGGGAGCAAATGGATCTTTAAGAAGAAACTTGGTGTAGATGGAAAAGTTGAGACTTTCAAAGCTAGACTTGTTACAAAAGGTTTTCGTCAACGACCAGGTATGGATTATGATGAAACCTTTTCTCTAGTGGCTATGCTTAAGTCCATCCGGATCCTACTTGCCATCGCTGCATATCATGACTACGAAATCTGGCAGATGGATGTTAAGACCGCCTTTCTAAATGGTGATTTAGAAGAGAGCGTGTACATGACTCAGCCAGATGGCTTCGTGGACAGTGGGAGCAGCGGAAAAATGTGCAAGCTGCTTAAATCAATCTACGGGTTAAAGCAGGCATTGCGGAGTTGGAACATTTGTTTTGATGTGGTAGTCAAAGAGTTTGACTTCATGAAAAAACGTAGATGAACCTTGTATATACAAGAAGGTAGCAGAGAGTAAGGTCGTCTTCCTCGTATTGTACGTGGATAACAAACTCTTGATAGTAAATGATGTTCCTATGCTGCACTCGGTCAAGCTCTTCTTATCACAAAGATTCTCAATGAAAGATCTAGGTGATGCCTTCTACATCTTGGAGATTAAGATCTATAGAGATAGATCTAAACGGATGATGGAATTGTCCCAATCCAGGTACATAGACACCTTACTAAAGAGGTTTACTATGGAGGATTCCAAGCGTGGGAATTTACCCACGATCTCAGGAATCACTCTCTCTAAAGAGATGTCTCCCAAGACTGATTTGGAGAGAGCTCGCATGCAAGAGATACCCTATGCTTCGGCAGTAGGCTCTATCATGTACGCGATATTGTGTACCAGACCCGATGTAGCATACTCACTAAGTGTAGTGAGTAGGTATCAAGCAGATCCTGGAGAGAATTAATGGACAGCTGTGAAGAACATTCTTAAGTACTTGAGAAGGACTAAAGAAATGTTCTTGGTGTATGGTAACGGAGAACTCCAAATGGAGTCCTTTACCGATTCAAGCTTCCAGAGTGATAAGGAAGACTCTAAGTCGGTCTCGGGATTTGTCTTCACCCTCAATGGAGGGGCGGTTTGTTGGAAGAGTTCCAAGCAAGAAACTGTGGCAGACTCGACGATGGAGGCTGAATACATCACTGCCAACGATGCTGCCAAAAAGGCTGTCTGGATGAAGAAGTTCATAAACGAACTTGGTGTGGTTCCATCCATCGAGCATCCAATACCTTTGTATTGTGATAACAATGGAGCGGTGGCTTTGGCCAAGGAACCCAGAGTGTTTTCTTCTCTCTCTCTCTCCAGGTAGCGACCATGTCACGCCTTAATCAAAATAATAATATGTATGTATTGACCGAACCCGCTTGTTATACTAAGCTGGGGAACGTTGGTTCCGCTTTATTTTATAATTGTTATAAGTCCGAGCAGAAAATATGGGAATATCCGGATTCCCACGCGACCCGATCGAGGAATGAGCATGTTGATACATCTTCTTCGGGTGTGTTTTTTACCGAGAACTGTTTCTCAGTACACTCTACGTCCTGTGTATTAGATACCGGATTGGGATCCCACATATGTAATATGATACATGGGCTGAAGAGAGATAGAGAACTGGGAATAGGTGATCATTCTCTAGAGTAGGGAATGGTGCAAATGTTGCAGCCAAAGCAGTTGGTGAATATCACCTTGTATTACCAATAGGTAATACATTGATTCTGAACGAATGTTATTACATACCAAACCTGATATGCAATATTATATCATTTTCTTTATTATGTAAAGAAGGACATAATCTTGTATTACAGGATAATGTTATAAACATTTTCCTGAATCAAAAGTTGATTGGATCAGGCACGTTATATAATGGCATATACGTTCTAAATCAAACTACAGTTCTCAACATACAGAACACATACAAGAGGAAAAGTTCAGAAATGAACGAATCCTTCTTGTGGCATTGTAGACTAGGTCATATCAATGCGACACGACTAGCAAAGTTACATAAAGTTGCATATTTAAATCAGTTTGAATTTACATCTTATGAAACTTACCAGTCATGTCTCAAAGGTAAAATGACTAAAACTCCGTTAACATGACGCAGAGAAAGAGCTACTGAACTCTTGGGAATGATACATAGTGATGTATGCGGCCCTATGTCTACACATGCCAGGGTTGGTTCTTCGTACTTCATTATATTCATTGATGATCTCTCAAGATTCGGACATGTATTCCTGTTGAAACACAAATCTAAAGGTTTTGAGATATTCAAGGAATATAAGTATGAAGTAGAGAACCAAACGGGTAAAAGTATTAAAATCCTTCGATTTGATCGGGGAGGAGAATACTTAAGCACGGAGTTCCTGGATTATTTAAAAGAGAATGGGATTCTCTCTCAGCTTGCTCCTCCGTATACACCACAGCACAACGGTGTGTCAAAGCGGAGGAATCGCACCCTATTAGATATGGTGCGCTTTATGATGAGTAACGCTGAGTTACCTGTTTCCTTTTGGGGTTATGCGCTTGAGATGCTGCATACCTATCGAATAGAGTTCCATCCAAATCACTGCCTATCACTCCATATGAGATATAGAATGGGAAGAGACCGTCTCTTAAACGAGTTAAGATATGGGGCTGACCGGCCTATGTTGAAAAGCAAAATCTGGACAAGCTCAAGGCAAGGTTAGTACTGTATAAGTTTGTTGGATATCCCGAATATTCGCGAGGGTATATCTTAAAGGACTCCATTTGGAGTTCTCCGCTCATGTTGAGACTTAACCATAGCTTTAGATAATGGTTAGGTTAATAAATATCTAAGGTAAGACAAAATTAGTGGACTAAGTCAATAGTTCTACAAGCTTCCACTAAGCTTAAACCATGTGACTAATTTCCAACTAATTAGTGATTTAATTTAAATAAATAAACCTCACATTATCATAAGCATGGTGTGAGTCTCATACACACATGAAGCATGTAGCAACAAGCATGACACAATAATATATATCACATATATATTAAGTGCACACAAGTGAGAAAAAGAAATGCTTAAGTGAGCTAATATTAGTTAATGTAAATTAATATATCAAATATATAATTATATGTTAAATTATTAAATCAACACTTGATTTAATAATCTGGCTACATCACATATAACCGACTAATTTGTATCAACTTATCAAATCAACACTTGATTCGATAACCCGGCTATATCACATATAACCGACCGATATCATATATCACGAGAATAGAATACGGTATCACATACACGTATTAATCTCGGTCCCGCACATATCACATATGTGCTCCTACTTCGTTTCACCTGAGCCAGGAAACCTCTGTATAAGACTCTAAAGACTCGTCAATACACCAGCTGTAACGCCCCATGCCCCAGTACAAATGGTATTGTCCGCTCTGGCTGAAACCGCACGGTTTTTCCCTTTAGAGCGAACCGGACCCGACCAGGGGCCACTTCCCAGGAGGTCACCCATCCCAAGACTTCCCAGGACCGAGCATGCTTAACTACGGAGTTCTCAAACTCATATAGTTCCGGTTCACTTAAAAGGCGTCTCTGTAATTGAAAGTGGTATCATTATATTTATAATGCAGTTCGGTCCTCTTTCGGAATGTGCTTTAAGTACATGATCCCATTGTTCTGAAATGGCTCCCTCACTCAGATCACCAAGATGTCCGCAACAGACCGCACTGAGTGTGGACAGAGCAGATCACCATGATGTCTTAAGACCGCACTGCTCTGGGGTATTACACCGGAAGTAGGTGATTATCATATCAGTCACCCATAAGCCGTCAACGGTTCTAGCTGGACGTAACGGCTACCCGGGTATTGAGCGATCAGAAGATCAATAAGCAAGCTTGTATAAACTCCCACAAAGCCTATCAGTAACACAACCATACAGTCCGTTCTCTTCGTCTGATATGTCGCATATCTAGTCTAGGGGTGGTAAACGTCAGACCCCAGTAACTTGATAAGTCATGCCGATATGAGGCTCATAACGAGTCGAGAAACTACTGATAACACTTACCAGTAAATCTCCGTATCAGCCCTGGCCAGGGACTTCCTGTTATAGCCAATCGAGCACAGCGTAACATCAACCCCCAATACCGAGAGAGAAGAAACCCCTCCTATCGCTCATTGCCTCCATATGACTCGGGAATGTACCCAAAAACCACCGTTTTGCACGTTCTCTTGAACGTGGTAAGGTGGAAATCAAAGCACAGTGGGAATCACACAAGACTCTGTGACGATCTCGGGTCTACAGACTAACCTGTACCAGTGTCACCAGAGAACTGCTATCTGACGCTAGGTATAATACCATCTAGGAGTTCTCAGTGAGTCGTGTTCAGTGTACCCAGTCTCCACTGAGCACCCATATACCATCTTTGATGTCAAACACCAATGGATGTAGGATCATCCATCGCCCATCATATAGGTCAAGAAGCGTATACACTAGTCTACTCTGGAATATCGATGCCCCGTCTCGATACACCCTCGACTAGGAACAATTAAAGGATGTACTTGTGGACTACCCTGGCCCTACTAGTATGATCTCCATCATAGTCCTGGTAGTCAAGTACACATCCTAAGGGCTTTATCAACATGTGAGAGCAAGACAGTATCACAATACAAGTCAACATGTTAAGACAAAAAGCAACCATATAGTATACTATCATGTCGAGCAAGAAAGTGCTCTCTATATATGTCCAAGCATCCACTATAATATACAATCATGTACAATAATGGCCTCTAGGGCATACATATAAGCAACAATCTCCCACTTGCACTAAGGCCAGTTGTTGTAGTATCTCATACCCAATATCGCGAAGAGTCTCTCAAATTATATCTGGGGTATGGCCTTCGTGAGTGGATCCATCGTGTTATTCTTCATGTCAACTCTCCTGACCTCGATCTCCCGGCGATCAACTATCTCCCAGATCAGGTGATACCGCCTCAGAATATGCCTGGATCGCTGATGGGACCTGGGTTCCTTGGCCAAAGCCACTGCTCCATTGTTATCACAATACAAAGGTATTGGATGCTCGATAGACGGAACCACGCCAAGTCCGTTTATGAACTTCTTCATCTAGACAGCCTCTTTGGCAGCATCGTTGGCAATGATGTATTCAGCTTCCATCGTCGAGTCTGCCACAGTTTCTTGCTTGGAACTCTTCCAACAAACCGCCCGTCCATTGAGGGTGAAGACAAATCCCGAGACCGAGTCGTCCTTATCACTCTGGAAGCTCGAATCGGTAAAGGACTCCATTTGGAGTTCTCCGTTACCATACACCAAGAACAATTCTTTAGTCCTTCTCAAGTACTTAAGAATGTTCTTCACAGCTGTCCATTGATTCTCTCCAGGATCTGCTTGATACCTACTTACTACACTTAGTAAGTATGTGTCACGACCCGAAAGTACGGAACATGACCGGCACTTAAACTACGATAAGTCTCGAGGCATACGTAATCTAAGTAAGCCGAAAACCCAGAAATCCAAACCAAGAAAAGTAGTAGAGTGAAGAAAAAACCAATTTAAATCAAGTAGTTTGCAACATACGCCGAAATATGCATTTTAAAAAAAATCACAAGTCTTTTCTAAAAATTTCGGCAGAGTTTCCTTTATAAATACTGACCCCAAACGAGTACAAAAACCTGATAAAGCATATATAATGAATAAAGGCATCCCCAAGCGGGAGCTAGCTCTTCGTCAATCGACGGTCACAACCACGCAAGCAATATAATAAACAACGCCGAAGAGCGAGGATCACAACAGAAAAGGAACTCAAAACAGCATGAAATCCATAGAAATACAACGCGCGACTCTAAGGTCGAAAGAATAAACATCACTGGTCTCTATCTCTGAAATAAATACATGTTTGGTTGATGGAGTTTGCTAGATACAACTAAATAATAATATACAAAGTATAATAATATACAAAGTATAACTGATAAAGCATATATAATGATGGTCATGATGCAAGTGAACCCACCTACTAGCAAATCACCCGGAAATGGAAGTAATGCCAGTAAAGCCATAATGAAACCTGTACGGCAAACCCTGCAAGAAACTGGGGCACAACGGGGGTGAGTTGCCAACTCGTGAGTAGAAAACATCTACGAGCAGAAATCGCATGTATGACGCAATCCTAGGTCATACGATCAATATATATATATATATATATATATATATATATAATCCTCAAATATGACAAGTCTGGAGCATGAAAAGGTGGAAAGGGTAAAAATCTAACCCAAGTGTAATCCCATGTACTCGTGTCAGTGCCTCAGGTAGCAATATATCATATGGATGAGGTATGAATGCATGAAAACAGAATACATGAAAATGAAGAAAACTGCTTTCATAACTTAGTGAGATTTCTGTATATTTAAAACGAGATATCATAAATGAAATCAGCATAAACAGTGTCTAGCATCGACACAAAACATAAATCCCAATATCTCAATATCTCAGTGTCGCAATCTCACTATCTAGGGCGCCGTCAGTCCAGACCGACCCCTACCATCAATCTCAAGACCACAACGGTATCCTCCGAATATCCGACGCGTCAGGTAAAATCACCGGTAAGTAGTCTGTCCCTGCCAGGATCATCGTCTACTACTCGAACTTCTTGCCCCGGGATACCTTACCGGGTCCACCATGTACCCGAGGCGGTTCATCCAACTCCTCGAATCGGGTCTCGAAATCCATCAGCAAACTCATGGTAGACGACTCATACATCATGGAAAAACCACACTTTTCATTTTTAAAAAGAGAGAGAGAAGAAGTTTATATATGTTTTTGCGGTTTTCCCCCAAATCCAGGAAATCTCATGAAAATCCGAATCCAAATAATCAACAGCCCGTAAAACAGTGAATATAGGCATAAAAATCCATGAATGCGGCATAACAGTGAATAACAACATGCATGAAGTAGCAATAATAACTACAATATCTAAACTAGCATATAAGGCAAGTACACTAATATCATGTCGAAACTATTAGCTAACAAGCTATGTCAATGAAATAGTATTCTCTAAAGTGTACGTGACATGTCAATTACCGATGATGATGTGTGTGAACCGGCAAGTAAGTGTACGTGGAGCATACGCATCATCGGTAATGGTGCTGGTGTCCTAACAGCATGCTATCAATAATGGTATATGAATCACAATATAAGTATGCGATGCGGAGCGAACAGCAATAATGTGCAGGAGCTGAACACTAGACACAACGATAACTAATCTGCATTTAATATAAATATAAATCACACAGTAGTGCCTTTTGAAATAATACGAATCGCGGTGTTTTGAAAATAAGGGCTACGGTGTTTTTAAGAAAAGATACGTTCTTTGAAATATCCGTAGAATCCCTTGACCTGTCTTTTAAGATACCCACGATTTGTTAGTTTTTGAAATAAGTAGGAATCGAATCTAGTCTAACAACTACACTAAACTATAGGGCTGAGCTAACAGGCTAACTGAAGGTAAGGAAACCGCCTAACATCTGAGTCGATACATATATATATATATATATATATACATATATATATATATAAGTCGGTGATCCCGCCTCAATAATATCACATCTGATACCATATCTACAATCAAATATTCCCAAGTCAAGAGTGCGGATCTATCATCAATATGTAGATCGTACGTAAATCCGTCGTACGGCATCCCAAATCTGGGTACGAGTCAATATCGCATTCATCACATTATTCATCTGGTATCCTCTTTATCACACATCAAGATCCGGGGTACTGACCTACGTCTAGTACAATACTGATACCATCTATGTATGCATGCACGTGTGTGAAACACTGCGTCAAAGGACCCGCTAAAACATCATGTCGTATCTCAAATACGAACCCTGTCATATCACCGATCTCACGGCCTCAAATCGAATCTCATCGACTCATCTCTATCCCAAGTACTATCCTCAAATCCAGTATATGATCACATAGTCTCATACCCATGTGAACACATAAATATATAATCCCATATACGTACATGTAAAAGAAAGGATGTATGCAAGTATGTGCGTGCGTGTGCGTGTGGGTACAACCACTACTCTAGGGTTTCGCAACTAACACTAGACCAATCCAAGAACACCAAAAATCCGTCTTTATCATCAATCAACTCAAACAACATATAATAAATATATATGTGTATACGTATTCGTATATATCACCACGAACTGCGGGGGTGCTATACGCCATCCACCCGACTTCTCCCCGTAGATATAAATCTACTCACTTTGCTTCTTGTGTGCTGATGCCGATGTCGCCATCTTCATCTTCAACGCCTCGACATCACGTAGGGTACCTACAAAGATAACAAAATCGCAAAAACACATGAAAATCACATTGGAAAACCAAAACGGCACACGCTACTCTCATAGGTAAAAACCTATAGTCTCACATGCAAACACGACCAATAACCTTTTGCCGTTGACGTTCAAACGCCACCCGACAGAAACGAATCACCAAATACCAAAATCCATGCTAAAACAAGTCGTAAACCATGCGCCAACACATGAAAATTACCCTAGATTCTACCCTATGTGGAATCAGTCAAAATTGCATATGCCAAGGGTCAAATTTACTGGAGACAAGGCCCTGAAACAAAAACGAGGCAAAACCCACCTGCTTTGGCCGCAAATTGCGGCCAGAAAGAGTTTATTTGCGGCCTGAAAGATGGGTTAGGGGCTAGGGCTTTGGGTGGTGGTTCCTAGTTGCCTGCACATCTCACTGTCAAACCAAAAATATTTTCAGCTGACCCGGGTGTTAGCAGATTTCCAAATACACTCACAGAATCACAGTTTTTCCCGATATCGTTTTTCTAAATCCATATTCCGGGTTCTAGTTTCTGTTTTGGGTCTCCAATCAATCACCACAGGGGTTGTAATCTCTAATTACACCTCAATTCACCTTTGATTTCATTTCAAACCCTAAACCCTAACTTGGAATTTCCAAAGTTCATCAAAACACACCATATCGACATGAAACAAGTATAGATGCATAAGGAATCGAAATACTACCCTAAGGGTGCAGAAATTACCTCCTTTGGCAACTCAAGAATTTTCTTGAGTTGCTCAAGGTCCTCAAAATCCTCTCTTTCTAGGTCCAATGTGTTCCTCTCGAGCTTGTGAACAATTTTCGTGAAATGGGAATAGGGTTTTGGAGTTGTATTCATGGTGTTATGGGGAATTGAAGATGGAGGAGGAAGAGGGAAGAGCAGGAGCAGCAGCAGCTCAAGGGAAGGGGGAGAGAGAAAATGGGTTGAAGAAATGATGAGGGGATGGCTCACAACAAGGGTTTGACCCCATACCTACTCTTTCTCTTTCCTAATCATTCTTTCACTTTTCCTTTTCTTTTCTTTTCCTTTATTTCCTTCTCCTCACAATAGTAAACCCAAAATAAACCATGCACCCAAAACATGTAAGAAAATGTAACAAGTGTGTAAAAATGATATGTGCATGTTTTGCACAAAAATGCTAAAAAACCGATTAGCGATTTTTAATCGCGATTAGCACTAAAATAGCATATAATTAACCATAAAACCTTAAAATGGAATAATCCCATAAAATACCCTATTTTAGAACTTTCCATAATTTTTCCAAAATTTTTCCCATTTATCGGTATTTAATTATACCGAAATATTAAAATATTCAATAAAATAATATTAAATTATAAAAATTCCTAAAAATAATATTTTATTTTTTTTTGAAATGTTACAGTATGCTACATCGGGCCTGCTACACAACATCGCGTACATGATAGAGCCTACTGCTGAAGCATAGGGTATCTTTTGCATGCGAGCTCTCTCCAAATCAGTCTTGGGAGACATCTCTTTAGAGAGAGTGATTCCTGATATCGTGGGTAAATTCCCACGCTTGGAATCCTCCATAATAAACCTCTTTATTAAGGTGTCTATATACCTGGATTGGGACAATCCCAACATCCATTTAGATCTATCTCTATAGATCTTAATCCCCAAGATGTAGAAGGCATCACCTAGATCTTTCATTGAGAATCTTTGTGATAAGAAGAGCTTGACCGAGTGCAGCATAGGAACATCATTTCCTATCAAGAGTTTGTCATCCATGTACAATACGAGGAAGACGACCTTACTCTCTGCTACCTTCTTGTATATACAAGGTTCATCTACCACAAGTGAGAAAAAGAAATGCTTAAGTGAGCTAATATTAGTTAATGTAAATTAATATATCAAATATATAATTATACATTAAATTATTAAATCAACACTTGATTTAATAATCCGGCTACATCACATATAACCGACTAATATTATTTGTATCAATTTATCGAATCAACACTTGATTCGATAACCCGGCTATATCACATATAACCGACCGATATCATATATCGTGAGAATAGAATACGGTATCACATACACGTATTAATCTCGGTCCCGCACATATCACATATGTGCTCCTACTTCGTTTCGCCTGAGCCAGGAAATCTCTGTGTACGACTCTAAAGACTCGTCAATACACCGGCAGTAGGTGATGATCATATCAGTCACCCACAAGCCGTCAGCGGTACTAGCTGGATGTAATGGCTACCCGGGTATTGAGCTATCAGAAGATCAACAAGAAAGCTTGTATAAACTCCCGCAAAGCCTATCAGTAACACTACCGTACAGTCCGGTCTCTTCGTCTGATATGTCGCATATCTAATCTAGGGGTGGTAAACGTCAGACCCTGGTAACTTGATAAGTCATGCCGATATGAGGCTCATAACGGGTCGAGAAACTACTGATAACACTTACCAGTAAATTTCCGTATCAGCCCTGGCCAGGGACTTCCTGTTATAGCCAATCGAGCACAGCGCAACATCAACCCTCAATACCGGGAGAGATGAAACCCCTCCTATCGCTCATTGCCTCCATGTGACTCGGTACTGTACCCAAAAACCACCGTTTTGCACGTTCCCTTGAACGTGGTAAGGTGGAAATCAAAGCACAGTGGGAATCATACAAGACTCTATGACGATCTCGAGTCTACAGACTAACATGTACCAGTGTCACCATAGAACTACTATCTGACGCTAGGTATAATACCATCTAGGAGTTCTCTGCGAGTCCTGTTCAGTGTACCCAGTCTCCACTAAGCACCCGTATACCATCTTTGATATCAAACACCAATGGATGTAGGATCATCCATCGCCCATCATATGGGTCAAGAAGCGTATATGCTAGTCTATTTTGGAATATCGATGTCCCGTCTCGATACACCCTCGACTAGGAACAATTAATGGATGTACTTGTGGTACTTGTTGACTACCCTGGCCCCACCAGTATGATCTCCATCATAGTCCTGGTAGTCAAGTACACATCCTAAGGGCTTTATCAACATGTGAGAGCAAGACAGTATCACAATACAAGTCTACATGTTAAGACAAAGAATAACCAGATAGCATACTATCATGTCGAGCAAGAAAGTGCTCTCTATATATGTCCAAGCATCCACTATAATATACAATCATGTACAATAATGGCCTCTAGGGCATACATAAAACTAACATATCTTCTACCACACTAAGGAGCAAAAGTTGTTTTGTTTCTCAGCATGCCACCTTTTTAGAAAATGAAATTCTTATAGAAGAAATTATTGGTCATGAGCTAGAACTGGAAGGAGTTCCAGCTAGATAAACTAACAGCTGATGATTTGGTAGAACCGAAGAATTTAATAGTTCCCGACGAATCTCAGCCTCTCCGCAGATCTAGTAAGGTTTCTCATCCGCCTGAGAGATACTACGGTTTTCTCAATAACAGTGGGAGCGAGGATTGCATCATGGAAGATGATGACCAACTGGTTTCGAGCAGGCCATCATAAGTGGGGACTCTGTGAAATGGCTGGATGCTATGCGATCTGAGATGGAATCCATATACACCAACAAAGTAGTGACTTTAGTAGTTGCACCTGAAGGGGTAAAACCCATCGGGAGAAAGTGGATCTTGAAAAGATTCTTGGTGTAGATGGAATAGTTAAGACTTTCAAAGCTAGACTTGTTGCAAAAGGTTGTCGTCAATAACCAGGTGTCGTTTTTGATGAAACCTTTTCTCCAGTGCCTATGCTTAAGTCCATCCGGATCCTACTTGCCATTGCCGCATACCATAACTACGAAATCTGGCAGATCGACGTCAAGACCGCTTTTCTAAATGGTGATTTAGAAGAGAGCGTGTACATGACACCTCCAGAAGGCTTCGTAGACAGTGGGAGCAGCGGAAAGGTGTGCAAATTGCTTAAATAAATATACGGATTGAAGCAGGCATCGCGGAGTTGGAACATCGGTTTTGATGTGGCAGTCAAAGAGTTTGACTTCATCAAAATGGTAGATGAACCTTGTATATACAAGAAGGTTGTAGAGAGTAAGGTTGTCTTCCTCGTATCGTACGTGGATGACATACTCTTGATAGGAAATGGTGTTCATATGCTACACTCGGTCAAGCTCCTCTTATCACGATGTTTCTCCATGAAGGATCTGGGTGATGCCTCGTACATCCTGGGGATTAAGATCTATAGAGATAGATCTAAGTGGATGTTGGGATTGTCCCAATCCAGGTACATTGACACCATACTAAAGAGCTTTAGTATGGAAGATTCCAAGCATGGGAATTTACCCACGATCTCAGGAATCACTCTCTCCAAAGAGATGTTGTAATACCCAGTTCTTTGTGTACACCACTAACCATATTCTTCATATTAATTATTTAGAAAATTTATTTATTTTATTTACAATTATTTATTTATTTTAAACCCCTTTAAACACCAAACCCCAATCTTCCCTTTTCTTTTCCCCTTATTCCCAAGCCCGGCCCAGACTCTCTAATTCATTTTAATTATTTTTCTTAACTCCCCGGCCCAAGTCCTTTCTCAGCCCAAACCAAAAATTATAGAATTAATTTAAACTTTCTCCCTTCGGCCCAGCTCCCAAGCCCACACCCGCGCCTTCTGACCCGACCCGACCCGCTACTGTATTCCTTCTTCCCCAACGTCTCTTTTTCCCGATCCATTTCTTTCGCCGACGCTCGCGGCCACGTCGCGTGCCGTTGCCTCACGACCCGCGCAACTCCCTCGCGATCTCCTCAACCTCTTCTCAAACTCCTTTCTCCCTCACCCTCTCGATCTAAAAAAAACTTCTCAAAATCTCTCTCTCGTTCACCCAAAACCCAACCTCGAACCACTGCCAACTTCACTGCTCACCCCCGACGGCGACGACTACAACCCCTCACCCTCCTCCCTCGCTCACTCCTCCACCAACAGAGCCCTTCACTACTCCTCCTCCATCAACCGAGCACCCCTGCACACCCAACCCACTCACACCCGAGCTCGGCCACCCTGCACCCTCGACGCCGGCGAACTCCCCACCACATCGTCGACCATCCTACACCCTCATCGTCATCAGCATCATCACCAACACCCCCCTAAGCCTTCAAACCCGAGCCACTATCTCTCTCTCTCTTTCAAACCCTAAGACCCAACCTCGAGCTTCACTGTGCACATCGCCGGAGCGACCACCGCCGACATCGTCGACCCCGGCATACCCCAGGAGATTCACAGAGCACCCCCTCCGCTTCCAGTGACCGCGAGACGTCTCCGGACAACTCCGACGGCGAACTCGAATCGCGAGCCGAGGCCGTGAAACCAAATCACGCCGTTCGTCGTGCGTTCGTGACGTTGCCGCTGTCGGGCATCGCCCAAAACGTTTCCAGGCAAGTTCCCTACTTGCTACATGCTAATTTATGTTTGTTACAAACTATAATCGTATAAATTCCATGTTTTACAAGTCACAATAAATTATATGATATAACTGTTCGATTGCATGATCCCAATAGAAATCTTCATTTAATTTGACGGAACTCATTTGCATAGTATGGCCCGTAAGGAAGTGAACCTTTTGTATAAATTTCACGGGAAAATATGACTGTTAATGACTAAAACGAACACCCCCAAATTCACCCGTGAAAACCGGAAATACCCGCATCTGAAAATTGTTAAAATCACCATAAATTGTTTATATATTGAAATGATGCGTTCGAGGGCTCAAATCGAATCCTACTTGACGACCTGTAACCCTATGCAAGTTTCTAATGGTTTCTGTACTGAAATTGTGACGATAATTGGGTCGGAGTGCGGCTCTGGACTGCAGTCCAGAGCGACTCTGGTTACTGTTTGCTGTCCCGTAATGTGTACCACCTTGTTTCCTGAACTCGTATGTTGCGGAACTCTGTGTTCTATTAAATATGAATATGTTAGCTAAATAACACAAGTGGTTTCTTTCCGTTTTATCGTCGTTTGCTATTTAATCTGCAATTTAAAAGATCGGGACGTATAGCAGTCCCAAACAGAACCAGAACGGACACCCCAATGTTGAATAGTGCATAACTCCTGACGTACAGATGTGATTGAGAATCCGTCTATTGCGTTGAAAACCTTACTGAAAACCCTAGATTTCATTCAACTATAACATCTCTAAAATATGATCCCAACTGGGATTAAAATGCATTGCGAAACGGACATCCGATTCTGAAACCGGATTTCCAGCAGTGAACGCTTAAAATGAAATGGCCATATCTAATGATCCTGAAACCCGATTGATGTGAAATCAAATTTGCTGGATAGATAATCAAACATACTGCTTATCCCCTGTTCATTGTTTCGCTAAATTTGGCATGTATGATTTATGATAAATTATGCAAGTGGTAGGATACCGACTTATGACATCTTAATCATGCTTTACATACCGTTTTCTCATCACATTATATATATATATATATATATGTGTCATTGCATTGGTAACCTAGTGATCATGTGAATTACACAGTGTTAGGTATTAGTGGTGATTGTGGCAAGTACGTTAGTGTTCGTGCATGAATGGATAAGTGAAAGTGACACGTACTTATACACAATCAGTGGACCCTATCGATTTATTGCATTGTCGACGTTTGTGGGGCGCGTATAAGTGTGACTATAAGTGGTATGGGACACTTATGGAAGCACTTGTACGGGTGTCACAGGTAAGGCACCAGACACTGTCCATTTATCTTGGGTATCAGTCGGGACGTGCTTGATGGAGATCCTGTCTCCAGTTCTCGCGCAGACTTGTCACGGACCGACCGGTATTTGAGATTATGGTTGGCGTTTGATGTAGACCACGGGGTGTGGGGTAGTTTGAGTATGAGTTCAACAGAATCTCGGGAGTCCCATGCCGGCTTATATATATGTAGATATATGGAGATTTACAAGGTACATGATTATTACCGTGAGTTATATTTTGGGCCCGTGGTCCCTTGCCCTTGGGTCCTACCCTTGGGTGGAGGACACTCGCGAGTGGTTGACTCTCACACATGGACTGACGATAGGCTTAGTGACCTGTACAGTGAGACTTAGAGACTGATAAGGATAGTGACATTGACATGCATCACTTACTGTATTGACACACCTGACATACTATTTTACTGCTTTACTGTTCACCCGCTCCTTTAGACACCCGCATTGGCTACTTCATGTTCACATCTTTACTGTCTTGGTTTACTGTTATACATCCATTATTACTGTACGAGTTACCACCTGCATATATATATTTATTACTATCACGTCGCTCTGACGACCTGAGTATGCATAATTAGAGTGAGGAGTGGATCTAGCCTGGACCAGGACCAGACGTGCATCACGGATATCTTGATCAGCTATCCAGAGCTATACTCTTTTGACCTCCAACAGGTCAGTTCTTTGTATTTGTTTTGTTTCAGTTACTGCATTTCTCATTGCCTGTGCGTTGTTTACTGATTACCACGTAAAGCTAGAAGCCGAAGTGTGACTACGGCAGGATATTTCCTTGACCGTAGGAGCATGGCTGGCCTTGTCAACCGCTCGTACTCCGTATTTTAGGAAGCGGGGCGTGACATGGTTTTGTTGGTATCAGAGCCAGGTTTTGCTATGATTGGAATTGCAGTTTCCGATGTAGAGATTGACAATTTAAGTCGCTCTTTCGGTCCAGATTGTGAACTGTTATCTTTGACTTAAACCTTTATTATTCGTCATGCCATATTTGACTCCATCCGTTAGAGTTTTGGGTGACTTAGTAGAGTTACGTGGTTGTAATTATGAACCTCAGCATCGCTACAATACTGTACTCTATTGGGTAACTGGGAGTTCTACATTTGTTTTCCGCTTGATTGAGTTTCACTCACCCGATATTCTTGTTTCATTGTGTATTCTATATCCTGTTCTGATTTTTCCCCTGTATCTTATGCCGGCCTAAAAATGTTGTTTCAGGATCATGTCTTCCAACGACTCTTCCTCTATCTCCACTCCCCAGAATCAGACCGTTGAGATTCTGAATGCACTGCAAAGTCTGAAGGAAGCCCAGGAGCGAACAGACGACCTGTTAGCTGAAGGACTAAGAAGGCAGATGACTCAGGCACCAGCGAAAGCCTTCAATCGTAAAGGGATCCCTGTTAGACGAGGAAAAGAGGTGAAGATGAAGCGCCCACTTATTCCCCCGCGACAGAAGCAGCAAAGGACCCGATGTTGTGGGTACTGCAAGAGGACAGGACACCTTCAGAGGGATTGTCGCCGCGCCAAAGGGAGATGCCTGATTTGCGGATCCAGCGAACACTTTATCAATGGTTGCCCTAATAGGAAGGAGCTACAAGGAGACGGTTCGTCCACACTCTCCACTTCGGCGAAGTGATGGTTATTTCGTAGTTCGAGCTTTGAGGATAGTGCGGGTCCCGCGTAGGATTCAACCCGCGAGACGAGAATGCAGCAGTCCAGAAATCAAAGAAGAACTATCAAGTTTTCTGCTTCCAATAATAATGCTGTCAACCCTTTTGTAAAAATTTCCTTTCGTTTGAAATCTTGTATCCGTCGAACTTTTAGTTAAATGCAATAAAACTTTGAGTCATGATCGTTCTTTTGCTTCTCACCTTATTTATACCATTCATTTATTTATACTATTCATTACAGCAGCATTTCTAAAATTTTAATTTTTCAGTCCTTGTCTACCGTATATTTTCTTGTACTCTGTATCCTTGGTTATTTTCTTAATGTGTCCCACTGTCTAATCATGACTCTTTTTCAGGCCATGGCCCACCTTGGAGCAGCGCCGCATCTAGATGAGGATGCACAGTAATGCGTTTCCTTAGACCGCATGCTGGTGAGTTCTGACGATGAGATCAACGGCCCTCAGGTCATTTTCGGAAACAGCGATTCCGAAGACGAAGGAGCCGCCGCCCCAGAAGTTGAAATAATCGGCGATTCCGACGAGGAGGAAGGAGACCCTGGAGAAAACCCGATAGAGGAAGATCCCGAGGAGGGCCCGATAGAAGAAAATCCAGTTGAGGAGAATCCCATGGAAGAGAATCCAGAAGAAGAGAATCACATGGGGGAAGACTTCGATGAAGAAGCTCCAGCCGAGGATGAAGGATCGGAAGAACAAGACCCTGCGGTGGAAGAACTCCCAATGGCGGTCCCTGTGAGGCGCTATGGAAATGGACGCCCCTACCTGAGTGCGCGAGCCTACCGTAAGCTGCTAAACCTCCACAGCCGCGATTGACGGGATTTAGCTGTTGCCTCCTCTGGCCAAATAAATCTGTTTATAGTTTAGAGCCATCTTTCGTTTTTGAGAATGCTTTGTTTAGAATTTTCTGGAATGAAACAAAATTTCTGAGTTCGCAAATCTCTTGATTGCTGGTTCACTTGATGCTGTGACTGTTCCCCTATACGTCCCTCCCCCTGAGATTCATTACTGTCCTTCGCTCCTGCACCTTGTGTTGTTTTGACCCTCGCTTAGACTAAAAAGCGCTGCACCCCGATCTTTTGAATGGGCCACCCTTCATCTTTCGTATGTGCCTCGTTTGAGATCCTTCTGGAAGGGAAATTGATAGTGAAATTTCCGAGTTAGCCGACCCTTCGGATTATTGATTCGTATGGTGTATCGACCGTTTTCATTCCCATGCATCATTTCCCCTCCTGAAGTTCATTACTGTTCATCTTTACACCCTGGGCTGACCCGACCCCAATCTCTTTGACCTTTAGTCTAAAGCCGTCACACCCCGACCTTTTGAGTGAGCCATACTCCATTGTAGCCCCTACCCTAGCTAGCCCTATACATTTTCGTGCTATTTTCCTATTACCCTAACTATATTTAGGGACATCGTTATTCGAAAATTTAGTTTTCATTATTTTATGTCCATCGAAAAGTGCATGTTATTAACTATTTCCGTTTTATGCATTTTAAGTACACTTCTAATCTCCCATTATTTTCGAAAGCACAACCATATATTACACATATTATTTTATGCTATGTTTCTTATTTGCACCATGTGGATTTTCTAAGTTACTTTAAGATTTGTTTTTTTTTCTTTTTGATCGATACATTGCACTAGGGTGTTTTAACCGATCGACAAATCCTTCACCATTTTAATATTGTTACTTTAGTTTTCTCGAGGATTATACTTATAGGCTGCTATTATAAATGGTTATGTCTGATGCTATTATCTTAGCTGCGCTGGTTCGATATACATGTGTATACGTACATTTTGGGTTTCGATTTTACCGAGCACGCCTCGAATGTTATTGTTCGTTATTGTTATGTTTATTCTCGTATACATGTAGTTTGCCCTTATAATTGAGTCTGCCTTGTACTTAGACCTACCCTTTGTTACGTTAGTTTTATACATATATAAAGCTTCAAAATTCTTCTATCTGACCTTTTCGTAAACCACTATGCACTAGTATTCGATGTAGTAGCTTTTCGCTTATGATTTTATAGCTTATCGTTTCTTTTAAATTTCGAGGACGAAATTTTGGTAAGAGTGGTATGATGTAATACCCAGTTCTTTGCGTACACCACTAACCATATTCTTCATATTAATTATTTAGAAAATTTATTTATTTTATTTATAATTATTTATTTATTTTAAACCCCTTTAAACACCAAACCCCAATCTTCCCTTTTCTTTTCCCCTTATTCCCAAGCCCGGCCCAGACTCTCTAATTCCTTTTAATTATTTTTCTTAACTCCCCAGCCCAAGTCCTTTCTCAGCCCAAACCAAAAATTATAGAATTAATTTAAACTTTCTCCCTTCGGCCCAGGTCCCAAGCCCACACCCGTGCCTTCTGACCCGACCCGACCCGCTACTGTATTCCTTCTTCCCCAACGTCTCTTTTTCCCCGCTCGTTTTTCTCCCGGTCCATTTCTTTCACCAACGCTCGCGGCCACGTCGCGTGCCGTTGCCCCACGACCCGCGCAACTCCCTCGCGATCTCCTCAAGCTCCTCTCAAACTCCTTTCTCCCTCACCCTCTCGATCTAAAAAAAAACTTCTCAAAATCTCTCTCTCGTTCACCCAAAATCCAACCTCGAACCACTGCCAACTTCACTGCTCACCCCCGACGGCGACGACTACAACCCCTCACCCTCCTCCCTCGCTCACTCCTCCACCAACAGAGCCCTTCACTACTCCTCCTCCATCAACCGAGCACCCGTGCACACCCAACCCACTCACACCCGAGCTCGGCCACCCTGCACCCTCGACGCCGGCGAACTCCCCACCACATCGTCGACCATCCTACACCCTCATCGTCATCAGCATCATCACCAACACCCCCCTAAGCCTTCAAACCCGAGCTACTATCTCTCTCTCTCTCTCTCTTTCAAACCCTAAGACCCAACCTCGAGCTTCATTGTGCACATCGCCGGAGCGACCACCGCCGACATCGTCGACCCCGGCACACCCCAGGAGATTCACAGAGCACCCCCTCCGCTTCCAGTGACCGCGAGACGTCTCCGGGCAACTCCGACGTCGAACTCGAATCGCGAGCCGAGGCCGTGAAACCAAATCACGCCGTTCGTCACGCGTTCGTGACGTTGCCGCTGTCGGGCATCGCCCAAAACATTTTCAGGGAAGTCCCCTACTTGCTACATGCTAATTTATGTTTGTTACAAACTATAATCGTATAAATTCCGTGTTTTACAAGTCACGATAAATTATATGATATAACTGTTCGATGCATGATCCCAATGGAAATCTTCATTTAATTTGACGGAACTCATTTGCATAGTCTGGTCCATAAGGCAATGAACCTTTTGTATAAATTTCAAGGGAAAATATGACTGTTAATGACTAAAACGAACACCCCCAAATACACCCGTGAAAACCGGAAATCCCCGCATCTGAAAATTGTTAAAATCACCATAAATTGTGTATATATTGAAATGATGCGTTCGAGGGCTCAAATCGAAGCCGACTCGATGACCTGTAACCCTATATAATTTTCTAATGGTTTCTGTACTGAAATTGTGACGATAATTGGGTCGGAGTGCGGCTCTGGACTGCAGTCCAGAGCGACTCTGGTTACTGTTTGCTGTCCCGTAATATGTACCACCTTGTTTCCTGAACTCGTATGTTGCGGAATTCTGTGGTCTATTAAATATTAATCTGTTAAATAAATAACACAAGTGGTTTCTTTCCGTTTTATCATCGTTTGCTATTTAATCTGCAATTTAAAAGATCGGGACGTATAGCAGTCCCAAACAGAACCAGAACGGACACCCCAATGTTGAATAGTGCATAACTCCTGACGTACAGACGCGATTGAGAATCCGTCTATTGTGTTGAAAACCTTACTGAAAACCCTAGATTTCATTCAACTGTAACGTCGCTAAAATATGATCCCAACTGGGATTAAAATGCGTTGCGAAACGGACTTCCGATTCTGAAACCGGATTTCCAGCAGTGAACGCTTAAAATGAAATGGCCATATCTAGTGATCCTGAAACCCGATTGATGTGAAATCAAATTTGCTGGATAGATAATCAAACATACTGCTTATCCCCTATTCATTGTTTTGCTAAATTTGGCATGTATGATTTATGATAAATTATGCAAGTGGTAGGATACCGACTTATGATATCTTAATCATGCTTTACATACCGTTTTCTCATCACATTATATATATATATATATATGTCATTGCATTGGTAACCTAGTGATCATGTGCATTACCCAGTATTAGGTATTAGTGGTGATTGTGGCAAGTACGTTAGTGTTCGTGCATGAATGGATAAGTGAAAGTGACACGTACTTGTACACAATCAGTGGACCCTATCGATTTATTGCATTGTCGACGTCTGTGGGGCGCGTATAAGTGTGACTATAAGTGGTATGGGACACTTATGGAAGCACTTGTACGGGTGTCACAGGTAAAGCACCAGACACTGTCCATTTATCTTGGGTATCAGTCGGGACGTGCTTGATGGAGATCCTGTCTCCAGTTCTCGCGCAGACTTGTCACGGACCGACCAGTATTTGAGGTTATGGTTGGCGTTTGATGTAAACCACGGGGTATAGGGTAGTTTGAGTGTGAGTTCAACAGAATTTCAGGAGTCCCATACCGGCTTATATATATGGAGATATATGGAGATTTACAGGGTACATGATTATTACCGTGAGTTATATTTTGGGCCCGTGGTCCTACCCTTGGGTGGAGGACACTCGCGAGTGGTTGACTCTCACACTTGGACTGACGATAGGCTTAGTGACCTGTACAGTGAGACTTAGAGACTGATAGGGATAGTGACATTGACATGCATCACTTACTGTATTGACACACCTGATATACTATTTTACTGCTTTACTGTTCACCCGCTCCTTTAGACACCCGCATTGGCTACTTCATGTTCACATCTTTACTGTCTTGGTTTATTGTTATACATCCATTATTACTGTACGAGTTACCACCTGCATATATATATTTATTACTATCACGTCGCTCTGACGACCTGAGTATGCATGCTCAGAGTGAGGAGTGGATCTAACCTGGACCAGGACCAGACGTGCATCACGGATATCTTGATCAGCTATCCAGAGCTATACTCTTTTGACCTCCAACAGATCAGTTCTTTGTATTTGTTTTGTTTCAGTTACTGCATTTCTCATTGCCTGTGCGTTGTTTACTGATTACCGCATAAAGCTAGAAGCCGAATTGTGACTACGGCAGGATATTTCCTTGACCGTAGGAACATGGCTGGCCTTGTCAACCCCTCGTATTCCGTATTTTGGGAAGCGGGGCGTGACAGATGTCCTCCAAGAAAGATTTGGAGAGGGCTCGCATACAAGGGATACCCTATGCTTCGGCAGTCGGGTTTATCACGTATGCGATGTTATGTACCCGACCGGATGTAGCGTACGCACTTAGTATTGTAAGCAGGTATCAATCGGATCCTGGGGATAATCGCTGGATAGCTGTGAAGAACATTCTTAAATACTTGAAAAGGACTAAAGAAATATTCTTGTTGTTTGGTAACGGTGAACTCCAAGTGGAGTCCTTTACCGACTCGAGCTTCCAGAGTGATAAGGTCGACCGTAAGACAATCTCGGGTTTTATCTTTACCCTCAATGGAGGGACGATATGTTGGAAGAGTTCCAAGCGAGATACCGTGACAGACTCAAAGATAAAGGGTGAATACATCGCTACCAACAATGCTACCAAAGAGGCTGTCTGTGTATAGATGTTCATGAGATGAACTTCGTTCCTACCATTGTGGTGACAATGGAGTTGTGGCTTTGGCCTGGGAATCATGGTCCCATTAGTGATCCAGACATATTCTTAGGCAGTATCACCTGATCAGGGAGATGGTTGATCTCCAGGCGATCGAGGTTAGGAGAGCTGAGACGAAGAATAACACGGCGGATCCACTCACCAAGGCCAAAACCCCAGATACAGTTTGAGAGACTTTTCGGGATGTTGGGTATGAGATACTACAATAACTGGCCTTAATGCAAGTGGGAGATTGTTAGTTGTATGTATGCCCTAGGGGCCATTGTTGTATATGAATGCATATTACAATGGATGCTTGGACATATATAGGGAGGACTTTCTTACTCGACATGATAGTATGCTATCCAATTACTCTTTATCTTAAAAAGTTGAGTAGTATTGTGATACTGTCTTACTCTCACATATTGGTAAAACCCTTAGGATATATACTTGACTACCAGGATTATGATGTAGATCATACTAGTGGGCCCAGGGTAGTCCACAAGTTCATCCTTTAGTTGTTCCTAGTCGAGAGTATATCGAGACGGGGCATCGATATTCCAGAGTAGACTAGCATATACGCTTCTTGACCCATTTGATGGGTGATGGATGATTCCATATCCATTGGTGTTTGACATCAAAGATAGTATACGGGTGCTCAGTGGAGACTGGGTACACTGAACAGGACTCGCCGAGAACTCCTAGATGGTATTATACCTAGCGTCATATAGCAGTTCTATGGTGACACTGGTACAGGTTAGTCTGTAGACCCGAGATCGTCATAGAGTCTTGTGTGATTCCTACTGTGCTTTGATTTCCACCTTACCACGTTCAAGAGAGCGTGCAAAACAGTGGTTTTTGGGTATAGTCCCGAGTCACATGGAGGCAATGAGCGATAGGAGGGGATTCGTCTCTCCCGGTATTGGGAGTTGATGTTGCACTGTGCTCGATTGGCCATAACAGGAAGTCCCTGGCCAGGGCTAATACGGAGATTTACTGGTAAGTGTTATCAGTAGTTTCTCGACCCGTTATGAGCATCACATCGGCATGACTTATCAAGTTACTGGGGTCTGACGTTTACCACCCCTAAACTCGATATGCGACATATCAGACGAAGAGACCGGACTGTACAGTAGTGTTGCTATTGGATTCACAGGAGTATGGACAAGCTTGCTTGTTGATCTTCTGATCGCTCAATACCCGGGTAGCCGTTACGTCCAGCTAGTACCGCTGGCGGCTTGTGGGTGACTGATATGATCATCACATACTGCTGGCGTATTGACGAGTCATTAAAGTCCTACACAGAGGTTTCCTAGCTCATGCGAAACGAAGTAGGGCACATATGTGATATGTGCGAGACCGAGATTAATACGTGTATATGATACCGTATTGCAATCTCGCGATACAGGTTATATGTGATAAACCGGATTGTTGAATCAAGTGTTGATTCAATGATATTTTATATGTATATGTGATATGCATATAAAAGATATTAGTCGGTTGTATGCGATACAGCCGGGTTATTAAATCAAGTGTTGATTTAATAATTTAATGTGTAATTATATATTTGATATATTAATATACATTAACTAATATTATCTCACTTAAGAAAATGTTTTCTCTTTATACATTTAATGTATATGTGATATATGTTAATGTATTTATTTTGTGTCATGCTTGATAATACATTGTACATGGGTGTATGAGACTCATACCATAATTTAGATAATTAAGGGTAATTTTTTATTTAGGGATAAACAATTAGGTGGAAATTAGTCATGGCTTGAAGCTTGGAGAAGCTTGTGGAACCCATTGACTTAGTCCACTAATTTGTTTTACTCTAGATATTTATTAAGCTAACCATTATCTTTAACCATGGTTTAGTCTCTACATGAGTTATATATGATATTTTCTTACCCATGGTTGAGGTGTGGATCACTTGAGATCATTTTCTTCATCTCCTCCATTTGCTCTCTAGCTTTGAGTGGGTGAAGAAAAAGTGAGAGAAAAATAATTCTAAAGTGAGCAAAATTCCTACTTCATCAATCTACACTAGACTAGCCATTTGGTATAGGTTGTTTGCTTCACCAATTCTCAATTAGTTAAGAGGTAGCTTGAGTTGGAGATTTCTCGACGTAGATCATCTTCGGCCTTGAAATTCTTCAAGCAAGCTTGTTCCTTTCGCCTAGTGGAGCCTTAGGAGAGTCCGGGAGTCCACCACTTGGAGCAAAGGGACTACTACACGGAGCTTTTGAAGTGAAGGACCGGTCTACAAAGGTTGTATTCCTTGTTCACTTGGAGTAAAGTTGTTTACTTGCTTAGTTAAACCCTTATTCTCTAGTTAGATCCTTGGTTTGGGTTTACTACCACTCTAGATTTTTTAAAATTGCATGCTAGATGCCTTAGAAAACATAGTGAGGGTGCTAAGGAACCCTTCAGTAGCTTCCTACACATCAACAGTAAGGATCTAAAGCCCTCGCCAAGAGGCCACCGAGCAGCTTCCCTATCCGGTCCATCCCTAGTGGGTAGATTCCTACACATCTACGCTAAGGATCTAAAGCCTTCAACTCGAGGCCACCGAGCAGCTTCCATGCCCGGTCCATCCCTAATGGGTAGCTTCCTACCCATCAATGTTAAGGATCTAAAGCCCTCGCCAAGAGATCACCGAGCAGCTTCCTGTCCGGTCCATCCCTAGCGGGTAGCTTCCTATCCATCAACGCTAAGGATCGAAAGCCCTTGCCTAGAGGACACCGAGCTGCTTCCCTGCCCGGTCCTTCCCTAGCAGGTAGCTTCCTACCCATCAACGCTCAGGAACTAAAGCCCTCCTAAAGAGGCCACCGTGCAGATTCCTGCTCGGCTAGTCTCCGAGGGGTAGAGTCCTACCCTACGAAGACACAGGTCTAGCAACCGCATCAAGGAGAAATCAGTCAATGCCGACCTATTCTAACTTGGATATTTTTCAACTCATGCTAAGAGACGTGGTCGCCTACCCGACTCTGAGGAATGGACTAATACTGACCTTCCTACACTTGGATATCTTTCGATTCATCCTAAATAAATGATCGCCACCTCGACTCCGGGGAGCGGGAGGGTACCGACCTTCCTACACTTGGAAATTAATCGACTTACACTCAACGCGCGATCGTCATCTGAAAAGCCGGGCACCGACCTACGGCCTAACACTCGATTCGAGAAAAAGACTGACGAGCTGGAGTACTCACGCAGAAAGCAGACAGTCATGCAGAGGAAAATAAGCTCGGTTTTATTTACATTCCAGAAATTTGTATAAGGTATTCTGGGCTCCTCAGCCTTACAAAAAGTGCCCGGAGGCTTACAAAATTTGAAAACAAAAACAAAAACAAAAAAGGCACAAGGCAAAAAAGCTCAAGCTGTACGCTCCGCCGGGGTCTCGCCTTGCTCGACACCGCCCTTAGGGGCCGGGGCTTCTGCCTCCGTAACCGCCTCTCCCCCGACGGCCACTTGCGGCGTATCCTCGAGGAGAGGGAACTTGGCGCAGAGCTAACCGTCGGAAAATTTCGGCATTGATGTCTTGATGGCATCAAGGGCCTTATGCCAGACGATGGCCGAGGATTCGGTGAGGTCGGCGTAGAACTGGTCTGACACCTTATACCTCTCCACGGACTTCGAAGCTCGAAGCTCGGCAAGCTTCACCGTATCGAGCCCCGCCTGGGTTTCCCTCTTGCAGGCATCCTTCGACTTCTTCATCGTGGCGTAGAGCTTGCTGACCTCCTCCAATTTATCCTGGATGGCCTTGTTGGATTCGCTCAGAAGTCGGTGAGACTCCTTACACTTAGAGTTCGTCAACTCCTCGGCGACCACTCGGGTTTTTAGGGCGGCTATCCTCTCCTTCGTTTGCTGCAGCTCAAGGCGCAGATCCTCCTCCTGCGAGGACAATTCGCCCGCCTTCCTCATGGCCGGGGCGATCTCCTCGAATTCCATATTGACGATGAGGGCGCAGTGTTGGAGGACCTAAGGAAAGCAGCCAAAGAAGTTAGAAATGTTCAAACCAGGGGAAAATACTTAAGAAAAATCTTAAAGGAAAACGGATACCGACCCGAACCGCCTCCTGAGCAATGGTGGCCACTTGGGCCTTTAGGATCCCCCGAGGAATTTTTCCCATGGCCGATTGCTCCATGTCGGAGAGCAGACTGTCGGCGACAAAAAACCCCGAAGGCGCCTCAAAACAAACATCCCCCTCCTGCACGGGGATCCCGATGGGTGGCGAGCGAGAGATCGTCCTTTTGTACCTCTTGAGCGAGACCTCGGTAGGATCGGGTTCATCCTCCTCCTCCCACGCCCGGGGCGTCGGTCCCCGCGCATGCTTCTGGCTCTCCCCACGGTGAACTCCTGGGGATCGGGGCGCAGCGGAAGGCTTCGCCGGTGGAGTTGGTTTCGGGGCCGAGCTCGGTCCGGGTCGGGACGAGCTTCCACCCCCGATCTTCTTTTGGGACGTCGCGGCTATGGCAGCCAGAAACTTTGACCGGTCTATTTGTCCTGCAAGGAAGAATACACAAATAAAGAGAGTTAATGATGCTAAAGGGACAAAAGAAATTTATCCAAGTCTAAACAGATCGTCCAAAGGCCTAACTTACCCAGGAAGCGCGCGGGGCTGAGCCCAGCCCAGCTAAGAGCCGCTAGGAAAGCAGGACGTCATCCCGCTGGATCGGCTCTGACATGGATACCGCTCTCGCCTTAGGTGAGGATGACTGTTTCGCCCTCAGGAAGTCGGCCCTGTGCCACTGTGTAGGCACAGGCCAATACTCACCCTCGGGTGGCCAGACGAATACAAACTTCTCCTTCCATTCATGAATGGAAGAAGGAACTGTTGAGGTCAAAAATTACACCCCGGTTGACCAAATCAAAGTCAAAGTCAACCCCAAACCAAGTGGGCCCAAGCCCAGATCAAGTGGGCTCATGCCCGAGTCGAGCCCGAACATGAAGCGGCCGGCCTCCCCCATACCAAAATAAAAATCATGTAATAAATAATTTTTGATGTAATTTTAATGGACAAATGTAAGAAAAATGGGCATAAAACCAAATTTTTGTAAAGCCCATGACTCATGTGCAAAAGAAATGAGCACATAAGGCATGTGATAGGCAAAATGTTATTTTGTAAAGCCCAAAGGGCTAAATGTAAATTTATAAGCCTATAAGAGGCAACATGATGATGAAATAAAAAAAGAACTTTTTCCATTCTAAAAAATTCGAGGGTTTGTTCTTCCTTCTCCTTTCTCAAGGTTCTGAAACCTTCCCCCTTTTCAAATTAATTCAAGAGTTTAACACTTCTCTTTTCCAAAAAGAAATAGTTTTTTACCACAAAACCCTTGAAGGGGAGCTCAGATCTTCAATCAGATCTCGAAAATGGGAGGCTTTTAAGTCTCACCCCCTTTTCTCCAAGATCCAGCCGATCAAGAGGAGGAAGAAGGAGACCCGTCTCCAAAAATCCAACTTTGGACAGATCCAAGGCTCAAAAGAAGCTCCAGGGCTAAAGAGAGAAGAGAGGGGTCCCCTTTGATCACCTCTGAAGATCTTTGGGGAGTTCAACGCCAAGACCTAAATTCTCAAAGGAGTTTAACTCCTATTCCAGATCGTTTATGAGTTTAACTCCAAATCTAAATCTTTTGTAGTTTAACTCCACTCAAAATCCCTTGGGAGTTCAACTCCTAGCCCAGGGGCTAAGCCCCTTTTTCGTTGGTATTTCCAGTGGTCGCATGCTGCGCACGTGACCCACAGGCGCCCAGCGGTCGCGTGCCGTGCACGTGACCCATGAGCGCTCAGCGCCCAGCGGTCGGGTGCCGCGTACGTGACCCGTGGGCGCCCAGTGCCCACACGCTTGGCATGTGACCCGCGGGCGCCAAGCACCCACGCGCCAAGTACGTGACCCGTGGGCGACCAGTGCTAGGAAAATTTTTCATACACTCTACACTCAAAAGACGTCCCCTGCTAAGAAAACTTTTCTAACGGGATGCTGTCCCGCACCCCGCAAGGGGCTGCTAGCCCCCTTGACCCCCAGCCTGCTATCCGGGTAGCGGGACCCCCATAAAAAAACTCTGCAGGGCTCCCGATATATCCAAAACCCCTTCAAAACACAACACTGCACATTGAGTTCGCATGACCTGTTTGACTCGTCAATCGGAGGTTCTCTCGCTCCAAAGACGAGGGGTAATTAACGACAGCTTAGTCCGCGGCTGCCGGAGATTTGGATCCCTACAATCAATAAACCCCAGCCTACCCTAGGCAGGGGGAATCTATAATGCGCCTGACAATCGCGCGCGTATTCACATCTCAATGGGGTAATGAAAAACACCCTACAGGAACGACTACCACGCTCGACCCGGCCACCCTACCCTTGCGTTTTTTGAAGGAAAAATACACCCAGCTCGGCTCATCCTTACTGGTGCCGGGGTGATTCTTATAGAAAAAGAAAGAAACAAGAAGGGTCAAGTTGAAGGGGATGTCTTCAAGTTTCAACCGGACCAGAAACCCGAGGAGAATTCTCCACGAGTTCGGCGCTAGCTGGCCCGGGGCAAGATGGAAGCAACGAAGCACCCCACATATCTCGGTTGGAAAAGGCAGACGCATTCCGGCAATCTCCTTCCCCTGCACCTGGTCCACCCGTTCGCCCTCATTAGCCAGACAGAGCGAATAGTTTGAGGGGATATGGAAACGAGCCCGAATCTCGGCAAGCTCGTCCACATCCCTCAAGACGGAAGGCGCATCGCGAGCGTTCCCGATGCGCACCTTAGGGGCCCTTGTCGCCGCCTGGCGGCGAACGACGCGGGTATCCCTGACTCTATGGGGCAAGCCCGACACGGAAGACGCAGCAAAAGAGCCCTCTCGGCTATGTAACAACTCTATTTCAGTGTACAGAAAATTTATTTAAAAGTTAATGTACAAATGGAGTATTTGCAATCCTGTGTATGCTATAAGTATTTAATTTACTTTTGAACAACAAGAAAGCACTTGTAGCTCATTGGTAAAACCTTGCACTGTGTGATATAGCCCCTGTGTTCGAATCCCCTCAGCTACATATATTTTTTGCTGATTTTTCTTTTAAACTTTTGAAAGACCAAAATTTTACACGTGCAATACACGTAAAAATGAAAAGTCTCATAAAACAAACATGTGGAAAATGGTAATTAAGCAAACCCTGACACGTGGCCAAGATCCAAGCCCCAACGCCTCAGATCCGACCGGCGAGATCAACAAATGGGACCGGCACTGCCGGTTAAACCCGTAGGGAATGCCCTTAACTTTTGCCCTAGCACCCCTTGGTCTTCCCCCTACCCCCATGCTGTTTGATTTCTCTGTATTTATCCAGAGAATGATAAATCCCCTCTTTAATCCATTTTAATGCATATTTTTAATTCATTCTTCAATTCTCAAAACCCTAATTTCTCCTATAAATACAAACATCACACCCTAGCCTCCTCATTCAAAAATCCATTGCCAAAACTCTCTAAAATTTCCAAGTCAAAAGTTGTACAAGTGGAGTTAGCTCAAGGCTAAGTTCCGGCGACATTTCGGGAAGAATCCGGCGACACCGCAACCTCCCGACGCTTCCAAAAGTTTCCTCTACCTCTCCCCTCTTCTACAAATCAGTAAGTCCCCTCACTTTTCACATCTTTCTATCCTAAAACAATTTTCAATTAAAACTCGTCGGAAGCGGAGTTATTCCGACTTTCGATTCTCTTTTCTTTAAAATTCCAAATTTTTCTTAATAACAAACCTACCAATTCGTTATATATTGTTTAGCAATCATAACCAAACACTTTAGAACAAGTTTCATCTCAAAATAACATGTTATGCAACTTTTATCACATTTTTACGATTAAATACCACAAACTTTACATTATACATATTTCATCATATTCCTATGTATTTACCTTTAGAAAACTCACGAGGTAATGAGCTACTTCATCACAACTCTCATCTTGACATAACACGATGGCTTTTGTAACAATTTTTGTGGGACAAAATACAATATTACATTAAAATACCCTAAACTATTACAAAACCGTATTCTTTAAATTGTTTTATTTAAATTCCATACGATTAGGTCCTTACAACCCATTTTGGGGAATCCGATTTAGTTGGTGCGGGTTATCGCACATCCATCGGACTAGTAGGGCGAGATGCAGTCCTCCTCACGGAGCATACGATCTTGATGGAATTTGTATTACAATTTTAAGAAAAACGTGATTTCTATTTAATAAATAAATTCTATTTTTAATAAATATATATATATATATATCAAAATATCTACTTTAAATATATTATATAATTCCATGTTTTCTAAACCAAATGAATCACAAATTTCATGAACCTACCATTACAAATCAATACAGTTCCAGTATTACACTAAAATACCATATACTATGCAATCTAGGTTCTACTCACTAGTAAAACTTCATATTATAAAATTTACATCCATGAAAACCCTAAAGACAATAATTAAATACTTGGGGTTTATTTTGAAAATATATCAAAACTATTTTTCATAAAACCCCCTCAAGTTATACTAATTTACAATAAGGACCCTAGTAAATATAGGTTTAAGCGGGATCAATTCTCTTGAGCCTCAGGGAGCCGGAGAAAGTAGGCGATTGCCTATTTAAGGTAAACAAACTAAAAACGGTGTTATCAACACGGTAATTGTCTTGGAAAAAGACACAAATCCTGCCGTCCACGTGCAGCAGTTACCGATAACATCAAAACTAATTCAGGACTTCAATTCTGTCTAAAAGGTCCGACTCGGTCTGAGTCTCATTCAAAACTAAAAACAATCTATACTCAAATACAATACAACATGAATCCATTTATACCGGATACAATCTATATCAACTTGACTCAGCTGAACCGAACCATGGATATACTCTGATTACATGACTATCCATTTATATCCATTCCATTATATGATATCATGGTTTCGGCAAGTCGAATACAACCATTCATTACATCAATACAAACAATACAATAAACATTATGGTGTTTTTAAAGGGGTAGGCTGGTACGGAATGTGTTAGAAGTGGCACGAAACGATCACTTTAATATACCTGACCTGAATATCCATTGCTGTTGTACCGTGGCTTAACTGTTCCTTGTGTTTCGTATACCTTAGTCCACGGAATAGTTGGACTACTCTCGTATACACTGGCATATTCTGTACCAAGCTACAAACAACAGCGTTAACATAATAAATATACATCATATAGTCATATCCTCTCTTATCTGTCTATTCTATTTCTACATTTTCTTTGGAACTTACCGAGCGATTGTTCGCTGACGACATTCATTTTCTTTTCTTTCTTTGGAATGTTTTCAGGTGGATCTGACTCTCTGGAAGTCGAGTCCGGCATCGAAGACTTGGAGCAGTTTAAAGAAGCCTCAGAGCTGTAGAGACTTGTATATACTTTTCATTTCAGTTTATGCCATTGTTTAGGCATTGTTTTCCATTCTTGTATTTATATTTCCAGTTGTATTGTAAAGAAATGTTTAATAAATAAAAGTCGTTGTTCAATTTCATCTCTCGTCATTTTCTCGTGTACTTTATTATATTGCTTATTTATGCTTAGCGTGTTTGCTTCTGAGTAAATACGTAGAGGGTCAGTCGTGTCTCCTTCTCCGTATATTGGGAAGCGGGCAATGACAGGCTATCTACGGCTAAAGAGGCAGAAGAACCTCTGGACTCGACTCCAACAACTGGAGCCTCATCGCCCGACTCAACCCTAACTATCTCTACAGACTCCTTGATTGTTAGCTGTTCTGCGTGTTCAAGTTTTAGTTTAAATACCGCAATCAAGACGGTTTCGCTTGTAGCTAGCCGGTTGAGTACGGGTCGTCCGCAGGGAGATGGGAGTCTTTTTCTATGTGCGTTAACGAGTTAAGTCCAGTTTTTTAGATTGGTTTGTGATTATCTAAGTGTTAAGTTGATATTTAAAGAGAGCTTGTTAGGGTTAGGATTAGGTTAGTTCGAGTTAGGAGTCTCCTCATCTTTCGTTGCCCCTCTTAATATCGGTGTTACGGTAATCGGCAACAACGGGGATTAGCACGACTAGGAAGGAACTTGCGAGTATAAGCTAGGCTTTCCAACGCATAAGTCCTTCCTTTTGGTGCTTGTCCGTCCGTTCTTGGCTCTTAGCCATAACCTCCGGTTAATTCAACCACAACCGGTCTCACTACGGAATCACCGCTATCATATAGGATAGGGTGCCATAAGGAGCGGATTGTGGTTCAATTAAAGGGAGTCGATTTAAGCTGTTGGGCAAGGAAAGAGTGAGAGAGATTTCCTTCTCTCAAACTTCCCTTATCCTACCCTAACAAGTATGAACTACTCACACTTCATGATTCGGAAAAATAAAACAAAACAAAAGAGGAAGATAGAAAGAAGGAGATTAGAAGTATACGACTAGCTATTTGCGACCTCACCTTGGCGAGGATCGAGCGTAAGCATCATTGTCGTATTAAGGATAACGAAAAAGAGAGAAGAAAGAAACAACAAGAAAATAACAACAACTACTTAACGAATTAAAATTACAACAATTATAGCAAAAGTAAGACAAGCATGATAATAAAATGATCTTCTTTATTCACCATTCTTCACTCACAAAGCTCACTCAAGTTTAATGGAGAAGAGAGGAGAAGAAGAAGAACATGTAATCTAAAACCTAGCAAAAAGAAAATACAAGAATGGACCCTTTCCTTCTCAAAGTTCTGGGCTATTTATAGGCTGGAGAATGGAAACCTAGTGCAACCACCAGAACAAAAACGAAAAGACAAAAATACCCCCAAAATCTCTGCACAAGCAGCGCCTAGATGGCCGCGGATCCGCGGCCTAGACCCCCCTTTGGCCGCGGATCCGCGGCCCTTTGGAGGAGTTGGGGCTTCTTATTTTTTGGGCTTTCCTGGTTTGATGTCCCCTTTATTCTGGTATAAGTATTTTCTGAATTTGGCTCCACGATTTTTCCAGAATTTCTGTTGAGTGAAAGGTGGACTTTTTGTCAAGATTTGGCATGATTGCCTCGAGCTCCGCGTAGATTTCTTGGATCTTGTGCTGCCCTTGAGCCTTGTGCATGAAAGTGACAATCGATTTGCCATTTTGTCTTCCTAAACTGGTATCTGGCAACATACGGATGAAGAGCGGAGACCGTGTTTTATCTGTGGTTGGCAGGAACCCGAATTCTGTCGTGTTTTCCATGAATTTCACCGTTTTAGAACCGAGAACCTGTATCCTGCAATTGACTAGCAAACACGGCTCAAGAGTATCTACCGATATGCAATGTGATAAAAATTGGGCGGTATGAAAATGCAAAAATCTGATATGAACAAATACCCCCAAACTTATCATTTGCTCGTCCCGAGCAAAGCCAATTTATTCACAAAAAATTTTCTAACCTCACTTTCGCAGGGAACGCGATTGCACTGAGCATGTGCAACAAGCCGTTAAACCTCTAGGTGTCCCTAGTAGGAGGAGTGTTGTCTCCTGAGGGTTTTCAGCGGATACTACCCACAAAATCCGGTCAAGTAGGTTTTGTAAAATAACTAAGATTCAAACCCTAAAGTTTTGTTTCAGAAAATAACAATTCTATAATCCTAAGTGTAGACCATCGAACCTTTATTTTTCACACCTCGCTTCTTATTTAACTACAGATTTTATATGTCTTTACGTGCAGTGCAAATAGTGTCGTTAAGTTCCAGAAGGATCGATTAAAATCATCATGTCGCACAATAAAGCCCAGATAACAATTTTAAAAGGATCACATAAGTTTTATAGAGAGTTAAGCATTTTTCAAGTTTCGTTTTCCAGTAAGGTTTCAACTTCAGAATTTCTATCTTCCTTAACAGGAAACTAAGTCGTATTTTTCACTCCACCTTTTTCTTGTTTTCATTTCATACACACCTCTGTGAACGTGCAATAGTCTTTATCATAGAATAAAACCTTCATATCTCCGCTAAAATTTTTATAAAAGCCTGTCTTTTATCAAGATTATTCTCACACAAAGAACCGTTAGGAATTTTAACTCGGAGAGAACACTTGCTTGACTTTGTTTTAACCTGGACTTTCTAGGCTTCTTAGCGAGCTTTGGGCCAATGCACCCAAACCAGTTGGTTTTAGGGCATTAGGTGTAGAAACACCCCAGCGGACTTAATTACTCAAGTTACCTAGGTCCAAAAACAAAAGACAGTTTGGCGTGAAAATCAGATGATTTAATACGAACGGAGATATAACCGGCAGTTCAATTATTTTTTTGGATAAAAGACGTGTTTAGTGGGTTTGGTGTGTAATCATTCCACTCAAGTTTCAGATGGGTTATTTTTCCGACTTAGCTCCAATTACGGCATCAATAACATTCCTTCATATTCGCTTTACTTCATAAACTATTCTTAACATTACTTATTTCAGAACAAACCTATTTGATCCTCAGAAAATCATTTATCTGTTTAAAAGTTTAAACATGAAAGACTTGTCATCTAATTCCCAAAATTCTCGACACGTGTAGTGTGATGTAAAGACGTATATCAGCTATAGTTAACTTCAAAGGAGAGTTATCTTTCAGGTTTTCAAAATCTAAACATAAGATTTAGTTATTCCTATTTTTTCAAACAAAACCCGTCGAATGTTGAATCAGAGTTCTTCCACAAGCTAACTTGACAAAAAAGTTTTTATATTTTTAGAAAATTTTCAGATTTTTATGGATTTTATGGATTTAATATGCAGATGCAAAATATACATATGAATGCGAAGGTAAGAAATACGTACCGAGCGTACCCCCAAACTTAAACTGGACAGTGTCCTCACTGTCATTGCATGAAGAGATCATTTGAAGGGTCAAAATTGTCGGTTAGCGATACACAATTTTTATTTTTTTTTTTGTTTTTAAAGAAAAGAAAAAGAATATACACACATATATACAAAATGGTTTGTACACACCCCCAAACTTATTTGGAATAGTGTCCACTGTTCTTGGCTGGATAACCGAAGTTTGGAGGTAGGCAGAGGAAGATCATTCAGGGTAAACCGGCTCCTGTAAGAACAGGAGCTCCTCTGTTGGTTCGGCGCTAAGGTACGGTTTGCATCGGTGTCCGTTCACTTTGAAAACTGAACCGTCCTTTGGATTTTCCAAATCCACAGCGCCCTGCGGATACACATTCCGCACAAAATACGGCCCTTTCCAGCGAGATCTGAGCTTTCCAGGATGGAAATGAAGTCGGGTGTCGTAAAGCAGTACCTGCTGACCAGGTACGAAGGTTTTGCGCAAAAGGTGTTTATCGTGAAACACCTTCGTTCGGTTCTTAACGACAACCGCGTTATCGTAAGCCTCATCCCTAAGCTCGCTCAGTTCGTTCAACTGCAGCTTCCGATGGCTGCCCGCATCCTCGAGAGACAGATTCAGCTCCTTTATCGCCCAAAATGCGCGATGCTCTATTTCGACAGGTAGGTGGCAGGCTTTTCCGTACACAAGCCGATAGGGAGACATGCCAAGGTCGGTCTTATAAGCGGTTCGAAATGCCCAAAGGGCATCAGTGAGTTTCAGCGACCAATCCTTACGGTTCTTGGAAACCGTCTTCTCCAGTATCTGCTTGATTTGCCGATTTGAAACTTCGGCCTGCCCGCAGGTTTGGGGGTGGTAGGGCGTAGAGAGCTTATGATTTATGGAGTATTTCCGCATCAAGGCTTCGAAAGTTTTATTGCAGAAATGGCTTCCATTGTCGCTAATGATCGCTCGGGGGTGCCCAAACCGGGAGAAAATGTTTTCTTTAAGGAACCTAACGACAACCTTGTTGTCGTTAGTCCGGCTGGGCACAGCCTCGACCCATTTAGAGACGTAATCAACAGCTAGAAGGATGTACAAGTTCCCAAAAGAGCTGGGAAACGGCCCCATGAAGTCTATCCCCCAAACATCGAAAATCTCCACAACCAAGATCGGTTGGAGCGGCATCTCGTTCCTCCGGGATATCCGGCCCATGTGTTGGCACCGGGAGCAAGTCTTGCAATAGTCATGAGCGTCTTTGAAGAGTCATGGCCAGTAGAAACCACATTGCAAGATCTTCTCAGCTGTCTTTCTGGGCCCAAAATGCCCGCCACACGCTTGATCGTGGCAAAATGACAGCACACTCTTGAATTCCTCATCAGGGACACACCGACGAATAATCTGGTCGGGACAGTACTTGAACAAGTAGGGTTCGTCCCAGTAAAAGTGTTTTACTTGGGATAAGAAGCGAAGTCTGTCCTGACTCGACCATTCAGTCGGAAGTAATCCTGTGGCCAAATAGTTCACAATATCTGCGAACCAGGGTTCGCACGATACTGTCAAGAGCTGTTCATCCGGGAAAACGCCGTTGATCGGAATTGGAAGCGAAGGCGAAGAAGGAAGTCGTGAGAGATGGTCGGCAACCACGTTTTCACATCCTCGTTTGTCCTTAATGACAAGGTCAAACTCTTGAAGCAAGAGGATCCAACGGATTAACCGAGATTTTGCATCTTTCTTCGCAAAAAGATGGCGCAGAGCAGAATGGTCAGTGTAGACAATGACTGGAGAGCCGATGAGGTAGGGCCTGAACTTTTCTAAAGCAAATACAACAGCTAAGAATTCCTTCTCAGTTGTTGTATAGTTGAGTTGGGCGTCGTTCAGGGTTCGGCTCGCGTAATAGATTACGTGCGGCATCTTGTTGATGTGTTGTCCAAGGACAGCACCAATGGCAAAGTCGGATGCATCGCACATAATCTCGAATGGGTGCGTCCAGTCAGGTGAAGAAAGAACGGGAGCAGAAGTGAGTGAGCGTTTCAATGACTCGAATGCAGTCACACAGCTCGAGTTGAAGTCGAAAGGCGTATCCTTAGCCAGCAAAAGAGTCAAGGGCCTAGCAATCTTGCTAAAGTCCTTGATAAACCGTCTATAAAAACCGGCATGGCCAAAGAAGGCTCGGATATCTCTGACGCATCGGGGAGGAGGCAGATTGGAAATGACCTCAATCTTTGCTTTGTCAACCTCTATGCCATTTTGCGAGATGATATGTCCTAAGACAATACCCTCGCGCACCATGAAGTGGCATTTCTCCCAGTTCAAAGTGAGATTCTTGTCCTTACATCGGGTAAGGACAGCGTCAAGATGCAGCAAACACTCGTTGAAGGAATCGCCGAAGATGGAGAAGTCATCCATGAAAATCTCCAGAAATTTTTCCACCATGTCTGAGAAGATACCCATCATACACCGCTGGAAGGTAGCGGGCGCATTGCATAACCCAAAGGGCATGTGACGATATGCAAACGTGCCGAAAGGACAAGTGAATGTGGTCTTGTCCTGGTCTTTTTCGGCGATGGGAATTTGATTATAGCCGGAGTAGCCATCAAGAAAGCAGAAGTACTCGTGTCCGGCCAATCGTTCAAGCATCTGGTCAATGAAAGGTAGCGGAAAGTGGTCTTTCCGCGTTGCGGCGTTGAGTTTTCTGTAATCAATGCAAACTCGCCATCCAGTTTGGGTGCGAGTAGGGATTAACTCATTCGCCTCGTTGGTTATGACCGTGATGCCCGACTTCTTGGGGACAACATGAATGGGGCTAACCCACTGGCTATCAGAGATAGGGTAAATGATACCACTATCTAGACATTTGACGATCTCCTTCTTCACAGCCTCTTTCATGACTGGATTGAGACGTCTTTGTGGATCCCGGGCTGGTTTCGCATCATCCATCAGATGAATGTGATGCTCAACGATCAGGGGACTAATCCCCTTGATGTCTGCCATGGACCAGCCAAAAGCTTGCCTGTTGCTGTGCAAGACCGCGAGAAGGGCTTTCTCTTGCTCGAGAGCTAGAGAAGCCGAGATGATGACAGGGAAGGTCTCGTTCTCACCTAAGTAAGCATACTTAAGGTGAGACGGCAACGGCTTGAGTTCGAGCGTCGGAGGTGAAATGATGGAAGGCAAGACTGGTGCAAAGGTCTCGAACTCAAAGGACTCCAGCAAAGGTTCAAAACGAGTGTAGGCAACCGAGTTGGATGGTTCAGGTAACTCATCCGGAAAGTCGAAGGATTCAAACTCGGGTTGTGCGCAGCTAAGATCGTTTGAAAACGTGAAACACTCGTAGTCGTTGTCGGGCGCAGAAACAGCAGCAGGTTCGAAGAGAAACGCACTAGTGGCGTCAAGATTATCGTGATCAAACAGAAACTCCTCGAATTCACACTCTTCTGGGGTGATCTCCTGGATCGAGCAGACGTCCAGTATATGAGCATTAGGTTCGGCGGGCTGATTCCCCAACCTAAAAATGTTGAGTTCAATCGTCATATTTCCAAAAGAGAGGTTCATCGAACCATTGCGACAATTGATCACAGCATTTGAGGTTGCGAGAAATGGGCGACCGAGTATCACCGGAATTTGATTCCGGGGGTTAGCTACAGGCTGTGTATCTAATACAATGAAGTCAACGGAGAATATGAAGTCCCCGACTCTTATCAACACATCCTCCAGCTCACCCCTAGGATGGGTGATCGATCGGTCGGCCATTTGGATAGTGCAATGCGTGGGTTTCAGCTCTCCGACGCCTAATTGCTCGTATACTGAATACGGAAGCAAGTTAACACTGGCACCAAGATCTAATAGTGCGCGGTTGATGTTCTTATCCCCAATAGTAATTGAAATCGTAGGACAGCCGGGGTCCTTCCGTTTTTGTGGTAAAGATTGGGTAAGGGCATCACTCACAGCACTAGCCAAGAAAACTTTCTTGGGTACCTGAGACTTCCTCTTTTTCGTGAACAAGTCCTTTAAGATTTTCGCGTAAGACGGGACTTGTTGGACAGCATCTAAAAGAGGAATGTTAATGTTAACTTGCTTGAATAACTCCAGAATCTTCTCCATTTGTGGATTTTGTTTGTTAGACCTCAACCGGTTTGGAAATGGAACATTTTGAAAATTGGTTGAGTCTAATGCTGGAGGAGGAGATTGTGGAGTTGGAACGGATCCCAGAATAGGTGTCTTCGTGGAGTGAGAAGTAGGTCCGTTCAGAGCAGAAGAAGAGGGAGGGGAGCCTTGTGAAGAACGGAGAATAGGCTCAGAAGACGAAGAAGAAGAAGAAGAAGAAGCAGAAGAAGAAGAAGAAGAAGAAGCGGCCGGGGTGTCATCGTTGATCCGTTTGCCAATGTTGTTTTGCAGCATCCTCCCCGATCTCAGTGTGGTCACGGCACTCACATTATGGTTTTGTTGTTCAAGAGCAACATGTGCATTATGTGGGTGACCGGGATTTGGAAGTGGCTGGGACGGGAGCTTCCCCTTTTCTCGCTCGCTTAAGGCCGCGTTTAGCTGTGCAATCTGGGCCTCGATGGTCTTGATGCTTTGCCCGTGTGCGGCAGTGTGTTGCACTAAAGATTGAATGGAAGACTGGATGTTGGCGGTGGATTGTGTCGATTGTTTAACAAACGCCTCCAGACTTCGTTCGAGCGAGGAAATCTTATCGTTGTTTGACGGAACAAAGTTGTTTGGTGGAAAAGAATTGTTGGGTGCAAAGTTGTTCGTCTGATTTTGGAAAGGTTGGGGTTGGAAGGGCTGCTGATACTGAGTTTGTTGTTGCGCTTGTTGTTGCGGTGGAGGGGCCCTTTGGAAATTGTTGCCCTGGAATTGATTCTGATTCTAATTCCAGGCGAAATTGGGGTGGTTCCTCCAACCGGGATTGTAGGTGGAAGAGTATGGATCATTCCTCGGTCTTTGCTGGAATGCAGCATTAACCTGATCCTGTCCTTGCGAGGGTGGATTGTAAGGACACTCTTCGGTCAAGTGAGAAGGATCGGAACAACAAGCGCAGATGGTACGAAGGGGGAGAACAGGGGTGGGGGCAGGAGCAGAGAATTTGCTTTCTATCGCTTCAAGCTTTCTTGTTATTGCAGCCATTTCAGCTTTCATCGCAATAGAGACATCAAGTTGGTGGATTCCTACCCTAGACTGACCGGTAGAAGTGGAGGTAGAAGAAGAAGAAGAAGTCGGTCTGGTGCTCTCCCACTGTAGCGTTTGCTCCGCAAGGTCGTCAAAGAACTGCCACGCTTCCTCGTCAGATTTCGATAGGAAGTGGCCCTGACAGATGGTTTCCAACAACTGCTTCGTTGTTGGGTTCAGTCCCTCGTATAAGGTTTGGCAGAGTTGCCATTTTTCTATACCGTGGTGAGGACACTGAACAAGAAGGTCTTTGTATCGGTCAAAGCACTTCCAGAAGGGTTCAGAAGGAAGCTGGGAGAATTGGTTGATTTCATTTCGAATCCTTGCGGTTTTATGATTCGGATAGAATTTTTTTAGAAACGCTTTAACAAACTCGTCCCAGCTGGTGATTGAGTGGGAAGCGGTGCTATACAGCCATTTTTCAGCGAGATCGCATAGAGTGAACGGAATGACCCGTAGACGTATAGTATCGTCCGACAGCTGGGTGGTTTTCATTATGGCACAGACGTTTTGAAATTTGTTGATGAAGATATAGGCATCTTTAGATTCAAGCCCATGAAAACGTGGAAGCATGTTGATGAAGTGGGGCTTAATTTCAAAGTTGTCCCCATTGGCCGGAGGAAGAGAAAGGCAGGTGGGAAGTACAGAACGGGTGGGATAGAAACGATCCTGGAGCGCGATTCGCTGCGGCGCTACAACAGACGGTGGTGGTGGGATATTGGTCTCCGTAGGAGGTGGAGCCAATCCAGGGGTGGTCAAAGAGATGTTCGGATTAAATCCTGACATCGCGGAAGAAGAGATTGGTGAAGGTGAAGGTGAAGATGTATGAACAGAATTCCGGTCAACGTCGGAGTTGGCCGGCAAAGGAAGGGGTGAAAGAGGAGTGGACGGAGTATCGACTTCGGAGTCGATCGCGTAGTCGGTAGCGACTAACGTAACGCGGACTAGACGGGCGCTAGTGTCCCGAGTCCAAGCGGACATACACTAAACGAGTTTAGTATAGTCAAAGCGAAGAAGGTGAGGGTAAGAAAACGTCAATGGAGAAAGGCGATGGGTGGTGGGTGAAAATGGATTTGGCGACAAAAGGGCAAGTTTTTGTAAAAGTTTTTGATTTTTTTCTTTTTTTTTTTAGAAAGATTTTTACAGAAATATGTACGGATATACGGCTTAAGCAATCACAAACAAGATATGCACAATCACACATAGATCTAGGGTAACCTAGGTCTACTAGACCTGCTCCTGAACTTGATTGTCGAAGTTAAACAGTGCCGAGAAACTGGCTTAAAAATACACTGATCACGAGGCCAGGTAAGTGCAGAGATAAGGGGAGGTTGTCCAACGCTTTCGCGAAGTTCCTTAATTAAATAACCCTTTCTCTTTCGGCGGTTGCGCCTTTAACACTTTCCTAGACACCCCGTAAACAATATACCGTTAAGCGAGATTCTAAACACGGTTTATCTTCTCCTAATGAGCGCGAAGTCCTTAGGGCTGAAGTCTAGTATTTTTTAATTTACAATGGACAATGCATATGCTTTTGTGATTTTTGGGGTCCTGGGAAGGGTGATGAAATCCCCACCCAATCTGGATTGGTTTCAAGCCCCTTAAGTCCGTATTAAAGAAATGCAAAACAGTAACAAATCAACTGCAAACAATTTTTATTTTGCGGCGCAAAGAATCCTGCACAAGAACAGTTTATTGGAAGGGGGAGAAGAATTTGCGCAAAGAAATCTGCAGAAAACACAGTTTATTGGAGTTCAGAGGAGTAGGAGAGAGGAGAGGAACACTTACAGAGAAGATGGCACACTGACCCCACTAAGTGGCCGCGGTTCCGCGGCAAAAGAGCCCTAATGCCGCGGTTCCGCGGCGGAAAAGAGGAGTTGATGCTTCATTTTTCTGGTGTGGGCTCTGTTTGGTGTCCTCTGCTTGTCTGGATGTGTGGAATTCTGATTTGCTCACTGTATCTGCTCCAGATTTTTACAGTAGACCGGATGCTTCGTTTTTGTTCGTCGCGGTGTAGCCGCGAAATGTGGGTCTATCTTCCCACGTCTTTGGCACTGTACTTGAACTCCGTACTATCCGACGTTTTTGGCGTCGATCTTGAACTTCGTATTTTCCTGCACACTTGCACAAAAGCTAATCAAAAAACAACAAGATGGTTTTTTACAAAGTATATATTTTTTTTCGTTTTTTGGTTATATTTATACTTACAAATTAACCCGAAATTACACAAGGAAATAAACTACCGTCTCCCCGGCAACGGCGCCATTTGATTGTTAGCTGTTCTGCGTGTTCAAGTTTTAGTTTAAATACCGCAATCAAGACGGTTTCGCTTGTAGCTAGCCGGATGAGTACGGGTCGTCCGCAGGGAGATGGGAGTCTTTTTCTATGTGCGTTAACGAGTTAAGTCCAGTTTTTTAGATTGGTTTGTGATTATCTAAGTGTTAAGTTGATATTTAAAGAGAGCTTGTTAGGGTTAGGATTAGGTTAGTTTGAGTTAGGAGTCTCCTCATCTTTCGTTGCCCCTCTTAATATCGGTGTTACGGTAATCGGCAACAACGGGGATTAGCACGACTAGGAAGGAACTTGCGAGTATAAGCTAGGCTTTCCAACGCATAAGTCCTTCCTTTTGGTGCTTGTCCGTCCGTTCTTGGCTCTTAGCCATAACCTCCGGTTAATTCAACCACAACCGGTCTCACTACGGAATCACCGCTATCATGTAGGATAGGGTGCCGTAAGGAGCGGATTGTGGTTCAATTAAAGGGTGTCGATTTAAGCTGTTGGGCAAGGAAAGAGTGAGAGAGATTTCCTTCTCTCAAACTTCCCTTATCCTACCCTAACAAGTATGAACTACTCACACTTCATGATTCGGAAAAATAAAACAAAACAAAAGAGGAAGATAGAAAGAAGGAGATTAGAAGTATACGACTAGCTATTTGCGACCTCACCTTGGCGAGGATCGAGCGTAAGCATCATTGTCGTATTAAGGATAACGAAAAAGAGAGAAGAAAGAAACAACAAGAAAATAACAACAACTACTTAACGAATTAAAATTACAACAATTATAGCAAAAGTAAGACAAGCATGATAATAAAATGATCTTCTTTATTCACCATTCTTCACTCACAAAGCTCACTCAAGTTTAATGGAGAAGAGAGGAGAAGAAGAAGAACATGTAATCTAAAACCTAGCAAAAAGAAAATACAAGAATGGACCCTTTCCTTCTCAAAGTTCTGGGCTATTTATAGGCTGGAGAATGGAAACCTAGTGCAACCACCAGAACAAAAACGAAAAGACAAAAATACCCCCAAAATCTCTGCACAAGCAGCGCCTAGATGGCCGCGGATCCGCGGCCTAGACCCCCCTTTGGCCGCGGATCCGCGGCCCTTTGGAGGAGTTGGGGCTTCTTATTTTTTGGGCTTTCCTGGTTTGATGTCCCCCTTTATTCTGGTATAAGTATTTTCTGAATTTGGCTCCACGATTTTTCCAGAATTTCTGTTGAGTGAAATGTGGACTTTTTGTCAAGATTTGGCATGATTGCCTCGAGCTCCGCGTAGATTTCTTGGATCTTGTGCTGCCCTTGAGCCTTGTGCATGAAAGTGACAATCGATTTGCCATTTTGTCTTCCTAAACTGGTATCTGGCAACATACGGATGAAGAGCGGAGACCGTGTTTTTATCTGTGGTTGGCAGGAACCCGGATTCTGTCGTGTTTTCCATGAATTTCACCGTTTTAGAACCGAGAACCTGTATCCTGCAATTGACTAGCAAACACGGCTCAAGAGTATCTACCGATATGCAATGTGATAAAAATTGGGCGGTATGAAAATGCAAAAATCTGATATGAACACTCCTCAGAAGAAGGCATCTAACGTGATTCAAAGAAATGGTTCGCCGAGGAAAAAGCACGGGTGACCCGATCTAAGAGGAAGGAACACCGAGCAACCTTCGACAGCGAAAGAAAATTATGGTGGAAGTGTTGGCCATAGGGGGTCCCATCCTATTTATAGACTCCAAAGAAAGCATCCAACAGCCCAGATCGATTCCCGCCAAAACGAAACGTCGCGCCTGCCAGCCGTCAAAGCTCCACGTGGCAAGCGACCATTGGGGATGTCCCTTCGGTTGTAGGCGACAGCGACAGCCTGTCGCATCCGCCAACCCACGTCAGACACGTGGCCTGTAGCCTAACAGACGAATGAGCGAATCGACGTCCCCTCTTTAATGCGCGATCATTTCGCTGATCCGCTGATATCATCGGAGACACGCTCGAAGATCCAGGCACTTGGGGATACGCCACGTGGACTCGGAGATCTGAATGACGCAACTGCCCTACACCACGTCGCCCCGGAAAATCCGCACCAAGGATTTTTGGCAACAGACTGGGCCGAGAAAACCGAGCAGGACACTCTCAACCCGACCTATGAATAGGTCAGAACGAGAGTGGGGGGCTAATGATGATTCTCATAAGTGGGAATTTCTCAGATCACGACACGTGGCGAACGACGTATCACCCGCGACAGCTCATAAATGGGAATTCCTCAGATCACGACACGTGGCGAACGACGAATCACCCGTGACAGCTCACTAGACTCTTAGGGGCTACCAAGGTAAAATCAGTATGGAGCATTGATGACTTTCCTCGGTCCTTCCTCGAGCTTAAACTCCGCCTCTTACCCAAGAGCGACCCAACCGCCGAACTGGCGCCCATCCTCTTGTGCTCGTCTCCGAGCTATTGCAGAGCTGAGCTTCCTCGGCCTCCCGGCTCGTCTCCGAGCCTCCACCGGACAAAGCCTCCCCATCTCTCCCGATCAAACGAGAGCATGGGGCCTTAGCGCTTTCGCAGCGGCTCCGCGTATCTCGCCGAAGCGAGATATCCGCCGCCCCACACGCTGGCGCATCCCCCCATTAATGAGTGTATCCCGTCATTAATGGAGGGATCCCGTCATTCACGCAGACGTAATGTCAGGGGTGTAACCGAAGGCGAAGATCTCGCACATGCTCGCTCCATACGACCATTATAAAAACCCCTCTCTCAGACGACTTAGGTAAGGCAACTTGAATCCAGTAAGCCACCACTCTACTCAAATTCCTTGGCTAACTTGATCGTCGGAGGGTCCTACGGTGGTCACCCATCCCAGGACTTCTTTGCAGATAGCTCGGCTTCCATCTCAAACTCAACCCATTGAGATCCACACGCTTAAGGAGGCAACCTTCAAATTAAATCTCAACCGTTCAACAACGCTCGCGACAGATAGACAGAGGACAGCATCTGAAGGAGATCATACCCTCCATCACCAATCCTATTTTTTGATTCCAGCTACCAAACGGCCCCTAAATCTCACATCCAATTTTGACAAGGTCTGATAGCATTTTCGTAATTCCTCCTATCCACTCCTATATAAATCTTGTCCTCTCCCTCTCTTCTCCTCGGTTTAAAAATTTTTTTAAAAGGAAAAGGAAAAAGTTTAAAATTCTAAACCTGATATTTTTTCCTAAAGATGGAGTAGCTCTGTTGTTCCAGTGTTGTCAAGTCATGTGCCTGCAGTAATCACTAATGTGTTGCTCTATGTTAGAGATCTCGATATCTTGACAAGGGAGGCTCAACTCACCAAGCTTTTTGGTAGTTTCGAGGGCTTCGAATCGGCTAAGCTTTACGCCGATCAAATTGATGGTATGTTGTGTGGATACGGTTAAGATTGGATCAAATTGATGGTATGTTGTGTGGACCTCGGCGTTGAACTGTGAGGCGCCCAGCGGGCCTCAGAACGTATTGGCCTGGGAGATCTGCGGCCGTGGAAGGTAGCGACGCGGTGGTCGGCAGTGCCGACGCAGACGGAGTCTTCTCTTCCCCTATAGGGGTCCCGGTCCCGAGGCGGGGGAGCGGCGACCTGGGGATCTTGCCCTGCTATTTGGACACGGATGAGTGCCTCCACGAAGGACGAGAGTCGGTCTATTTGGCCGGCAAGGACACTAATGGCATTCGGCAGAAGAGATTCGTCCGCGCCTCCGTTGAGAGGGAGGCGGCGGCTAGTGCTTGGATTTTCGTGATGATCGCTCGCCATTGGATTGAGATCGGAAAATGAACTTTTGCTTTTGTGGAATCAAAGAGTTCCTACAGACGGCGCCAGCTGACGCGACCTGTATCACGCCAAGATTTTACCTTTCGTTGATCTGCTGATGGCGGCGATGGGTAGCTAAGATTGGATCTGGAGGATGTCGCTCCTTAAGCGTGTGGATTTGAGGTTGTGGTCCCCGAGCTACCTGCAAGGAAGTCCCGGGGTGGTTGTACCACCGAGGACCCTCCGACGATCAAGTTAGACTAGAAATCCGAGCAGAATAACAGCTTAGTAGAGTAAAAATGGCTTACTTGAACCGTCTGAAGAAGGGGTTTATATAGCGGTGTCAGCAGGTAAGGCAGGCGCGAGAATCACGCCGGCAGTTACGCTCCCCACGTCACGCCCGCGTGATGAGCGGGATCTCCCATTAATGGCGAGACATGCTCGTTAATGGGGAATCATGATGGCGTGGAACGTGAGATGTGGCCGGCGGATATCTCGCGCTTGGCGAGATTCGCGGGATGGCGGTTGCGCCTGTGAGCGGTGCCGTTGGAACGTGGAACGTGCTGTAGGTCCTTTCTTGTGAGCCCTGAGACACGTCATCTGTCACGTGTCATGATCTGGGAGATCGCCGATATCGAGCATCATCAGTAAGAGATAACGATCGTGCATTCGCTCCCTGTTTTATTGTTAGTCTTATGCTAATATGCAGACATCACATCATTTTGTTAACACTGAGATGACTTGATGTCGGCCTTAGAAACAAATTTCATGGATGGAAATCCTTAAGGACTTTAATAGTGTAACTTAAAAGTTCAACGAGATCAAAGGCATGAGCGGATCTCGAACGAACTTTAAAACATGTCATGAAACCGTTTGAACTAGCATTATTGTATGAAAATATTGGTTTCTTTCACTCATTGAAGGCATGAGCGGATTAAATAACCCCAAAATGGCCTTATACGTGGATTGAATATCCTAAAATAAACTGAATGTGACATTTTTGGGGAAAATATCCTTACAGAAATACCCTTCGAAATTTTAAAATTTAATGGAGTTATCTCAAAGGCTTTGGAAGTTCGATGGCGCTTTTATGAAATATACATTTTTTAGTACAGTTGTAGAACATAAATGATATAAAAGAAAAGGTTATACAATACACGATCAATTTTATCTTGGATGTGATCGGAATTGAACCAGCGACCTCACACTTTGAAAGAAGGAAATATTGTTACTGTATGACCTATGCCCGATTGGTCAGAACAAGATCATTGAAATAGAAGAAAAGGACATCCCACACAATAGACTGTCAACGTTGGTTAAAAAACTATTTTTTGTTATAAGTTGGAGCCTTGGAGGCATAGATCATGTTTGTGCTTTGACTTCACTCTTTGGGGAAAATCATAGGCTTTTCTACTTCTTTCTCATTACGGCATTTATTAGAGTAGTTTCGATAACGATATAATTTCATTTGGCATGAATTTGTAGGTTTTTAAAGATATTACCCCCACCCCACAGCACCCCACCCCGAAAAAAAGGTCAGGTTTCACACAATATTGAAAAAAATCCGCTAGGCAACTAGTTATTTTGCGTTATATAACATAACCCAACATATTGGCTAACACAATGTTGAAAAAAAACCAGTTACGCAACTAGTTATTTTGCGTTACGTAGCATAACCCAACCTATTTGCTACGTAACTCAACCAAATAACTTAAATACAAAGTAACTTACTCTATTTTAAAACTAATTTATTTAAATTTATGATTTAAAATGAATAAATATAATTATTGAAATTAATTGATAATAGTCCATATAACTTAGGATTTACGTGACGCTATTTGCGCTTTTCGAATTTAGAAACGGGACGCTACGCTTTGCGCTATCATTGTTTTCAACATTGATTTCACAATAATTTTCTTCACGGATTGCAGTTGTTTATTCTTTTTAAACACCAAGTAATGCTCTGGCATTCTTACTTTTTAAACACCAACAATAATTTTCAAACCTACTCATATCTTTAATAAAACACCTCTTTAGAAACAAATTAAACTCAATTATGTGCTATCTATAATTATCCTAAAACAACTTGCTTCACATAAATTAACACAAAATTAACATAATACTGTTTTGCCCAAAGCAATTAATATTATTTTAAACGTCTTCGATGCGCTAATCAGGTGCGTCAATGCAAGACTTCCACAGTCCTCACACACACATATCATCTTTAATTGTCATGGTCATTTAAATAATTATATATCTTCTATCTACCATTATAGGCGTTTTCTGCATTAATGGTTGCATATAATTATAGTAATTTTGATGATAAATTTCTTTATTAATTTAACTACGTGCATCTCGCTAAAATAATGATGACACAGCAATTTAATTACGTGCATCGCACTTTAAAATAACAATGACATGCCGTTTAATTACCTGCATTGCACATTAATCACTGATGTGATTTTTGTTTGATTTATCTAAAATAATAAGAAGCCACCTCATCAATCAATTTCAAAATCAAATGACCCCCTTCCTTTTGCTTTATAATCTATATCTATCTATATATTATTATAATGCCAAAAGAGGGATGTAAAATGCACCTGAAAAAACAACCCTCTAATTTTTTGCCACCTAAGCAATGATGATGTATTAACTTATTATGGCACATATGATTCACATAATTAAATTAATAAAATATAAAAAATAAATAGATTTGTTTGTTTCTTATTTAAATCACTTTAATACCTTTTTGAGATATATCTTAAATATTTAAAATAGCCAACTTATTAAATTTTCAAATAATTAGAAGTCTGAAAAAACCTTTAAAACCTATATTATTTAAACTATTTTTTTTTTAAAAATCTTCTCAAATCTTTGTTTAAGATCTTAAAATATACAAACGTGCATCGCACGTGCTAAATACTAATGGCGGAGATAATGCCAAAGGAGAGATGCAGGAAACATGTGAAAAAACAACCCTTTAATTTGCTGTTACCTAAACAAAGATGACGTGTCCAATTATTATGGCATGTGTGATGCATATAATAAAATTAATGATATATATATAAAAAGATTTGTTTGTTTATTACTTAAATCACTTTAATCTTTTTTGAGAAATATCTTAAATACTTTAGTTATGATAATAATGATTTTTTTTAAAAATATTTAAAATAGATAACTTATTAAATTTCCTAAAAACCCCACCAAAACATATATTATCTTAACTAATTCTTTTTTTAAAAATCTTCTCAAATCTTTGTCCATGAAATATACAAATGTGCATTGCACGTGCTAAATACCGGTGGTAGAGATATTGCCAAAGTAAAGATGCAGGAAACACATACAAAAACAACCCTTTAATTTACTGCCACCTAAACAATGATGGCGTGTCCAATTATTATGGCACGTGTGATATATATAATTAAATTAATAATATATTAAAAAAAAATAGATTTGTTAGTTCTTTAGTTTAGCTCACTTTAATTTTTTGTATGAGAAATATCTTAAATACTTTAAATTAAGATGATAAATATTTTAAGAAATATTTAAAATGGCTAACTTATTAAATGTTTAAAAAAATAAAAAGTCCTACAACAACGTTACAAGTTAAAATCTATATCATTTTAACTAATTCTTTAAAAAAATATTCTAAAATCTTTTGTCCACACATGCCAAAATATACAAACGTGCATCGTATGTGCTAAATACTAGTCGATAAATCAATACTAAGTGTTTAAATTCATAATAAGATCTACATAAATCTAAGTAATGAAATTCATAATCATCTACACAAATCTTTTGGCTATCGATAATAAAATCAATACTAAGTGTTTTCTCCATCTCTTATCCTCCTCCTTTTAAAGAAATTTTAGAAAAAGGACAAAGCTGATATTTTTCTCTCGAGATGGAGAGTACCTCCGTTATTCCAATGTCGTCGAGTGATGTGCCCGCAGTAATCACTTACATTTCGCTCTATGTTGGAGATCTTGATATCTCGGTAAGCGAGGCTCAACTCACCGGACTTTTCGGTCGTTTCGAGGGCTTCGAATCGGCTAAGCTTTGCACTGATCAAATTGATGGTCTCTCGCGTGGATATGGTTATGCTAATTATCGAACTCTTGAACAAGGTAATTATATATAAATAATTAGTGAAAATATCCTAGGGATTTATATATAATGTTTTAATTAAGGGCGATTGACTTGAGGATGTAGTTGAAGCTTTTAGTTTCACTAAGATTTAGTTCTTAATTTTCTTAATAAATACATATAAATCATATATGCACAATAAAGAAAAAGCATGCAACTATATATATGAACAATCAAAATCCTTTTTTTATATATATTTTCATGTTGCAAAAATATATTATATATATATAGATATATATATATATATATATATATATATATATAAAAGCGTGCGTGTAATTAGTGTGGTGATTTTTGCAATTTTCGCCCATTCTTCAATCAACAAGACATCAACGAAATCAAAAGGCAATAGATTGTGGCTCAATTGATTGATGGGCGGCGCAGAGGGCGGAGCCCGGAGATGGTCGAACACGCCGATGACGACCCCGAAGATGGCGATGAGAGCGAGGATATTAATCATAGGAAGCGTAGAGAAACCCTACGCTCTGTAGAATTCATGGTAAAGATTCGAATGCATACACAAATTTTTAGGGTTAGGGTATTGGAACCCTAATTTGCATTATCCTAATCGAGTAGCAATTCTAGTTCTCAATCACCTAACCCTCGCTTCGTTCTGTGTCGATGGTTTTTGTAATTGCTTTAAAAGCCAGAACAAGAGTTAAAAGGTATGATTTTGAGCTAAACATTTCTCCATGCTTATTTCTGCATTTATTATTTTTTAGGAGTAAATTTTATAAAGCACCAACAAACTTTCAGGGTTTTTGAGATAGCATCATCGAACAAACTTTAAAAAATGTCCTGAACCCCTTTTGCACTAGCAATATTGTATGAAAATGTTAGTTTCTTACACTCGTTTTAAGGCATGAGCACATTAAATTGCCCCAAAATAACCTTGTACGTGGATTGAATAGCCCCGAATATTTTTGGGGAAACTATCCTTACAAAAATACCTTTGGCATGTTTAAAGTTCAATGGTTCTATCTCAAAAACCTTGAAAGTTCGATGCCGCTTTATGAAATATACCATTTTTTTAGTGGAGTTGTAGAGCATAAAATGGGCATAGAAGAAAAGGTTATAGAATACTCGATTAATTTTATCTTCGATGTGATCCCTTTGGGAATTGAATTGGCGACGTCACACTTTGGAAAAGGGTAATATTGTTACCGTATAAGCTATGCCCAATTGGTTAGAACGAGATCATTGATATAGAAGAAAAGGATATCACACACAATAGACCGTCCACATTTGATTAAAAAACTATTTTTTCTTATAAGTTTGAGCCTTGGAGGCATAGCTTATGCTTGTGCTTTGTCTTCACTCTTTGGGGAAAATTATAGGCTTTTCTAATTCTTTCTCATTACGGCATTTATTAGAGCACTTTCGATATAACGGCATTTGGCATGAATTTGTATGTTTTTAAAGATATTCACACATGCACACAAACCCATGAAAAAAAAAGAATCGGGAGAAAAAGAGAATAAAATAGACCATAGGTCAGGTTTCACAATGACTTTCTTTGCGGATTGCAGTTGTTTTTTTCTTTTTAAACACCATGTAATGCCCTCGCATTCTAACTTCTTAAGGAGTCCTTCAGAAAACTGTGGTCTAATGAATACTGAGATTCAACGTCAACTTTGGTGCAATCACTTCTTGCTCAAAGTGGGAGAACCTGTTACAATTGTTTATGCAATTGTCCTGCGTGCTTATTTGTCTTTGCGATTATGTAATTTGATATATGCATGTAGCACCATTTGGAGCATGTGGTTTCTTTATTATTTAGAAGAAGTTAAGAATGCTTATACCTAAAATTGTTGGTCCTAAAAATTATATTTCTTGGATTGCAGCTAAACATGCATTGGAGATGATGAATTATACTACTGTAAATGGAAAACCCATCCGAGTTATGCTTTCGGATAGAGATCCTAGCACGCGGAGCAAAAAAGCTAATATATTTATTAAGAATCTTGATCCAGCAATTGATAGCAAGGCTTTGCACAAAGTTTTTGTTTCCTCCGGTAATGTCCTTTCTTGCAAAGTGGCCACAGATAGCAATGGTCAGTCAAAAGGATTTGCCTTTGTACAGTTTGAACATGAGGAGACCGCACAAAAAGCTATTCAACAACATAATGGGACGGTACTTAATGACAGAGAAGTTTACGTTGGTCCCTTTGTCGGACGACAAGAAAGAGATGGAGAAAGAGGATCTCAAAAGTTTAAAAATATCTATATAAATAATTTGTCGGAAACATGTACTTATGATAGCCTGAAAGAAGAGTTTGAGAGATTTGGTCCCATCAGTAGTGCAGTGATTATGCGTGATGAAATTGGAAATTCTAAGGGCTTTGGTTTCGTATGTTTTGAGGATGAAGATGCTGCTGCAGCCGCAGTTGAAAACGTCAATGGCAAATCTATGAATGATAAAATTCTTTATGTGGGAAGGGCTCAAAAAAGATCTGAAAGAGAAGTTGAATTGAAGGCAAATTTTGAGCAAGAGAGAGCTGAAAGAATGAAAAAACATCAAGGGGCTAATCTTTATCTTAAAAACCTTGATGATTCTCTTTGTGATGATAAGCTTACAGAGCTGTTCTCGCCTTTCGGTGAGATAATTTCATGCAAGGTATGTACCCTCTCAACACTTGGATCTTAGCTTTTTGTTTAAGAAACCACATATTAGATTTGCATGCCCTAATTGTTTTTTTTAGGTCATGCTTGATTCACAAGGGCAGAGCAAGGGATTTGGTTTCGTGCAATTTACTTCGCCTGAGGAGGCAAATCATGCTGTAAGTGGGCCTTATATATATATTGGACAAGCAAGCACCCCTGGCTAGCCCAGGGTCCCATGACACCCACCCACGTACGTCTAGGATCGAACCTAGGCGTGCGCATTTAATTAAAAAAAGAAAAAAGGAAAGGGGAAATACCCTGCGCGTGTGGGGGCTCGAACACGAGACCTCCCACACCGCACGCCCATGCCACAACTAACTGGCCCATGAGAATTGAGTGTGGGCCTTAAATATATTTTGACTTGATTTTCTTCAATGATGGTAAGAGTGGACAATCTCCTTCTTGAGATAAATGTTACATAACTGATATAAAATACTCTACAGATAAATCAGATGAATGGAAAAATGATTGAAGGGAAACCGATATATGTGGCCATAGCTCAACGTAAAGAGGAAAGAGTTGCAAAACTGCAGGTATGTGCTATATGCTTCCAGAGATTTTTTTTGTTTGATATGAAAAATTTGAAAAAGCTTTTTCTTCCCTAAATTTTTTGACTGAGCAAGCTATTATTTCTTTCTTCGTAGCCCTTTATTTATTTGTGATGCTGTTTCTCTCATTAAATTTTCTGTGGCTGCACTTCTACTCTTTATAGCGATCCACTGGACACGTGTGATTTGCTGCTGTTTGTCATTCCTACACTCTTTGTTAGTATGTTAACAACAACAACAACAACTGAGCCTTTTATCCCAAGCATATGGGGTAGGCTACATGAACCAACATGAGAATCGCGCCGGGTCCAGCACATGAATCCTCCGACTCCACTCACTCCTACCGAATAATATACTTTCATTGGGTCCTTTGGCAACCATATCGTTTCGTATCACCTCCATCCATGTTTTCTTCGGTCTCCCTTTTACCCTTTTGCCATTGCCCATATCGAGAGTATCTATTCGTCGAACCGGTGCTTCCATAGGTCTGCGTCGCACATGACCAAACCATCTTAGCCGGTTTTCCCGTATCTTCTCCTCCACAGGTGCTACACCAACTTTTGCATGAATATCCTCATTTCGCACATTATCTTTTCTAGTGTTACCGCACATCCAACGAAGCATGCGCATCTCCGCTACGTGCATCTTCTGTGTATGATACTTCTTAGGAGCCCAACATTTTGTACCATATAATAAGGCATGCCGAATAGCGCTCAGATAAAACCTCCCTTTCAATTTTAACGGAAAGTGACGATCACACAAAATCCCTGTTGCACTTCTCCATTTCAACCAACCAGCTTGGATCCTTTGATTAACATCACTATCGATCTCCCCATTCTTTTGGATTTTGTTAGATGGCATAAATTATACTTTTAAAATTGGACTAATATATTTATCGCTTGAGCCTTGATTATAAAATTGCTTTTAAAAGTAAGAGCCATTGGGACCCGTATAAAGTGAGCAATCAGTGTTGGTCCCTTGCCGATTGATGATGCTGGTGCATGCACATCAGTTTGCATTGCATGGTGCTCCTTCCTAATTGTAACTTACATTCTTCTTCTATCTCAATACTTTAACAACAGGAAATCCTGATGGATTTGCAAAATACAGTATAAAAGAGGTGACTAGGCCAGCCATGCTCCTACGGTTAGGGAATAATCCCGCCGTAGTCACACTTCAGTTTCTAGCATTACATGGTAGTCGGTAAACAGTACTAGAGTAAAGGAAATCATAGTTCACAATTTTATTATATTACAATAAAGGAGTTCGAGATACATTTATTTTGCATAAAAAAATAACTAACTAACGAAATACAATGTGCTTAAAGCAAAAAGAAATGGCGCCGATGTTGCGGTCTAGACTTCCGCGATCTCGAATAGCAGGTACTGCTTCTGGGCTGGATCCACTTCGTCCTCTGAGCATGCACACTAAAGTAGTCAGGGCGACACATATAGCAATAAATATATATGATGGGTACAATACTATTAAACATGAAAGGTGCAACAGAATACAGAACATAAGAATAATGAACATCAGTTGAATATGAACAGTGCGATATAAGTATCATGTCAGTAAACCAGGCAATGTGTATGTCACTATTTATCAGTCACTAAGTCCATGAAATCAATTGGTGGAAAGGATGCTCGTGTTTAACCAGGGTCTCGTGCATGCCCGAGACTATGGTCCACTGTTGCCCGGGACATAACCCTGCAGCCGTGCCGCTAGGCCCACGACCTAATGTATATATATATCACTAATATCGAATGATCATTCTCTAAGTCACTTACCTCGCTAAATACGAGTTCAATTCCACCTTGATTTCCCCATTCTCCATGTTATAGTATATATTCAAGTATTAGATAGGTTGTGAACAATTACGTATCGTTTTCACTTTCAATCACGTTTCCACTTATCAATATCACTTTCGTACTTGCCACAACCCAATCACTAACACTTATATATCGGCAATGCACAACAGTCGTTAGGTCTCAATATAAACGATCACTATGCGGAAGATATAAAGCAAGCAAAAAACTAGGTAGAAATGCACTGAATAGATATTCACTAAATTATGACACCCAACGCCATATAACTTGAAAAATTTATCATAAATCACACGTATAGAATCGACCAAAACAATATAAAAGACGTATGAAGTATACTTGATTATCTAAGCAGTAAAATTAATTTCATGTCAATAGGAATTCAGGTTAGGAACTTATCATTTTAAATCAGCGATCCGTTGCTGAAATTCCGGTTTCAAAATTGGAAGTCCAATTTCGCGCGCTGTTTACTAGGGATTGTGTTTAGATTCAGGTATTTTCCCGGTTGAATAAAACCTAGTTCTATCTGTTAGGTTTCCAACGCATCAAACGGATTAATAATAAACTTTCTGTACTAGAAGATATGTCCTGTTTAGTGTGAAGGTGAAAGAAATGTCACTGCAGAAACTGCAGAACACGTTGACATTCTAAAATACAAACTAAATATCAAACGACTGTGAAATTGAACGAGACAAGATCCATGTATTAGATAGCTAAATTATCTACGCGACTATATATGACTCCGTGCATTTTCAGTTTTATAGGAACGTGCGGGTATTTAAATTCAGGTATCCTCGTGGAATGCTGCTCCGGATTGCAGTCCAGAGCCGCATTCCCGGTCAATTCTCGTTACAGTGGTCTATCAGCATTGAAGGGTAAACTTTAGAAGGTTCTAGTTTATCGAGTCGGCTTCGATACGAGCCGTAGTACATTACATTCCAATCTGTATTGAATTTAATATATATTTTTCAACGTGACATGTGCAGAGCATTCCAGTTTTAGCGTCGTCTTTAGGGGGCGACTTTACATGATTATAAACACGATATTTTGCATCCAAATTTCTACACGACATTCGTAATCAGTAAATGGATCTAACTATCGCAAGTTCCGCCATAATAAGATATGTTTTGGTTTATAGTTCGCATCGAACACTTAGGGTAGCGTTTGGTAATCGGTCGAAAACACAAGATTTTCTTAACCAACAAGCGATAATTAATTCTTATAAATTCTAAATGATATCAATACAGGCTAACCAACCGAGTTGGGTTCGATTTATTACTACCAACATGATGGCTTAAGTATAAGTATTCGATTTATTACTTAACGTTATTTAGATATATAAATGTATATACCCACACACACATATATATACATATCTATTTCTAATTATCTAGCATTAACATTAATCTATAAAATTATAATAGCATGAGTAGCAAGAGATGGGTTTTCTCTTGTCTTTGGCGAAAGTGGCACGACAAAGACGGCGGGCACGACATGGGCACAATCACGGCAGCGGCAACAAGCTTGGGCTCAGCTAGCTACGGGGTTCTGGGCTGATGGCTCGAGCTGGAGGAGGAGCTGGGGCAGGAGTGACGTCGGGGCGGTCGGAGAAGGATGATGGGACAATGGCTGAGTTGGCGATGACTCCGACAGAGGCGATGCACGGCGGCGGCAGCAACGGCTAGGGTTTGGGGGGTTAGAGCTCGGGTGTTGTGTCGTAGGGGTGTTGGTGCGTGGCGTGATAGGAGGGAGGTCGACGGTGGGTTTGGTGGTGATGTGGAAGTTGGTGGATCGATTGAGGAGATTGGGTTCGAGGGAGATGACGGTAGAGGTTGCGGTAGTGCTCAGGTGGTCGCGGTTGGGGAGAAGAGATCGGCGGAGGTGATGAGAAGGTGTTGCTGGTGGTCGTCGGTGATGAGGGTCGGAGCTTGGAGACGGGGAATTGAGTCTGAGATAGGGAAAACGAGCAAGATGGGATAAAAGTGGGGCTCGGTTGGAGGAGATGACGTTGAGGAGATCGTGGGGTCGGCGCGCAGATCACGCGACCGTTGGCGACGAGAATTCGTCGTAAGTGGAGCGGGTCTCGTAGGCGCGGCGTGAACGAGAAGGAGCCGTTGGCGAGAGAAAACGAGAGGGGATGGAGATGGAGGCGGCTGCGACGAGGCGAGGACGAGGTCATCGTGGAGGAGGGCGCGGGTCTTGCGGCGACGGCGCGAGGAAGGAGGAGACGTAGGAAAAGGCGGGAAAAGAAAAGAAGAGAAGGAGAAGAAGTGTGGGAGTCGGGTTGAGTACGGGTCGGGTTTGGGTAGGGATAAGGAACAAGTTGGGTTTAGATTAGGAATAATTTAATAAATAAAATAATAAAATAATAAAAATATATTAAAAAGGAAAAAAATCTGAAAAATACGGAAAATGTATATACGGAAACTGGGGATTTACATCATACCCCCTTACAAAAATTTCGTCATCGAAATTAAAGAACGAAAACAACGGAACAACACTACTCAAACATGTGCGGAAAACGTGAACAGATGTCCTCCTCGCGTTCTCAGGTAAACTCTTCTGGAGAACGACTACCCCAAGAAACTCGAACCAAGGGAATGACTTTGTTCTTTAGCACTTTTTCCTGACGATCGAGAATGGTGGTAGGCTGCTCCTCGTAAGACAGATCGGTGCCTAACGTTAACTCTGAATGGTCCAAGATATGACTGTCATCTCGAACATAGCGCCTCAACTGAGATACATGGAAAGTATTGTGCACACCAGCTAGCGATGGAGGCAAGGCAATCTGATAAGCCACCTCTTCTACTCTAGCACTTCAAAAAGTCCGATGAATCGGGGACTGAGTTTCTCGTGACTACCAAACCTGATCACTCCCCGAGTGGGCGATATCTTCAGAAACACGTCACCAATACCAAACTCCAACGACCTTCTGCCGGCATCTGTCCAACTCTTCTGTCTGTCCTGAGCAGCCTTGATACGTTGCCTGATCGTCTGAACTTTGCTCACTGTCTGCACTATAAGCTCAGGGCCCAACAACCTTCGTTCACCCATGTCATCCCAACAAAGGGGGGACGACACTTCTGTCCATACAGAGCCTCGAACGGTGCCATCTGGATGCTAGCTTGGTAGCTGTTGTTATACGAAAACTCCACCAGATGGAGGTGATCCTTCCAAGAGTCCTGAAAATCAAGCATGCATGCCCTCGGCATATTCTCGAGCATCTAGATAGTACACTCGGATTGCCCGTCTGTCTGCGGATGATAGGCCGTGCTGAACTTGATACACGTGCCTAAACTCTCCTGCAGGATCTTCCAAAAATGGGAAATGAACCTGGTGTCTCGATCAGACACGATACTAACGAGCACCCGGTGCAGTCTCACAATCTCCTGCATACACTTCTCCGCAAGCGACTCCGTCGATTGTCCGACTCGGAAGGGTATGAAATGTGCTGCCTTCGTGAGACGATCAACAATAACCCAGACAGCATTTCTGCCCCTTGGACTTCGAGGTAGTGCCGTCACGAAATCCATGGTGATGTGTTCTCATTTCCACTCTGGCACTGGAAGCGGTTGCAACAACCCTGCGATCCTCTGATGCTCGGCTTTCACATGTTGGCATACCATACACTTGGAGACGAAGAGAGCAATCTCCCTCTTCATCCCGTTCCACCAGAAGTGTTGCCTTAAGTCTTTGTACATCTTGGTGCCACCTGGGTGCACCGAGTAAGCGGAACTATGTGCCTCAGCTAGAAATTCATCTTGAATACCCCTTTTGGAACACACAATCGACTGCCAAATCTTAGAGAGCCATCTCCGTGAATCTGCAAATCCGTCCTCAAACCAGCCTCAACTAACCCTCTGAACTTCTGCAACCGAGAGTCTCCAGCCTGCATAGCTTTGATGCGATCTATAAGCGATGATTGAACTTTCAACTGCCAGAGCTGTCCGGGCACACTCGGTGTAACTACCTTCAACTCGAGTCTTTGAAGGTCATCGAGAACCCCCTTCTGACAAGTCAGCAACGCAGCCGACGGCCTGCGACTGAGAGCGTCAGGAACGACGTTCACCTTCCCCGGATGATACTGCAGATCAATATCGTAGTCTGCCATCAATTCCAACCACCGGCGTTGTCTCATATTCAGCTCCTTCTTAGTGAACACGTATTTCAAACTTTTGTGATCTCTGTACACTTCCACTCTTTCGTCTAGCAAATAATGCCTCTATATCTTTAAAGCGAACACAACGGCCGCTAACTCCAGGTCATGCGTAGGGTAGTTCTTCTCGTGAGTTTTCAGCCGACAAGAAGCGTAAGCCACCATCCGACCGTACTACATTAATACACAACCCAAACCTTTTCCCGACGCATCACTATGAACAACCAAGCCATCCGAGCTGTCTGGCACAGTTATGATTGGGGCCGTGGTCAACTTTAGTTTCAACAACTCGAACGCCTGGGTGCACTCCTCCGACCAAGCATACGGCTCCTTCTGTGTGAGCTTTGTCAAGGGTTACACTACTCTGGCAAAATCTTGGACGAACCGTCGATAATACCTAGCCAATCCCAAGAAACTTCTTATCTCAGCAACTGATTTCGGCGTCGGCCAGTCTCTGAAAGATTCGATTTTCTTCGGATCCATTGAAATGCCGTCACTCGAAACGACATGCCCCAGATATTGCACCTTGTCGAGCCAAATCTCTCACTTGCTTAGCTTAGCATAGAGCTTCTCCTCCCGCAGAACCTGCAATACAATTCGTAGGTGCTCGGCGTACTCCTCTCGACTTCTCAAATAGATGAGAATGTCATCGATGAATACGACAAAAAACTGATCCAAGTACTTGGAGAAACCATGTTCATCAAGTCCATAAATATGGCCAGTGCATTGGTAACACCGAACGGTATCATAAGAAACTCATAATGGCCATATCGGGTTCGGAAAGCCGTCTTGCATACATCCTCTGCCTTAACCCTTATTTGGTGATACCCCGACCGAAAGTCTAGTTTTGAGAAACCCGAGCACCACCCAGCTGGTCAAACAAGTCGTCGATGCGAGGAATGGGATACTTGTTCTTCACGGTCATCCTGTTCAACTCCCGGTAGTCAATGCACATGCGCAAGGAACCGTCTTTCTTCTTAACCAGTAATCCAGGAGCACCCCACGGGGAAACGCTTGGATGGATAAATCCCTTGTCTAAAAGATCTTCTATCCGTTTCTTTAATTCTGCCAACTCCACTGGCGCTATCTTGTAGGGAGCTTTGGAAACTGGCGCCGTTCCTGACATCAGGTCGATCGAGAAGCTCAATACGCAAAGCGGGGGTAAACCAGGTAGATATTCAGGGAACACATCAAGAAACTCTCGAACTACCTCCGGTGCTGGCTCCTCGTCTATCTCCATAGCTATCAAGGTCTTCGGCTTTGCTCGGAATTTAGCTGGTTCCAAAGACTCGCTGCCGCCCACGAACACGAACTCCGGGTGATTAGGAATGAGAAAAGTCACACTCTTAGCCCGGCAGTTGATAACAGCATGGAACGTGCTCAACCAATCCATCCCAAGAATGGCATCATAGCTACCAGTCCCAATCAGAAGGAAGTTTGCATAAAGTTCCCTGCCACAAACCACCACAGGGCATAACCTACACTCTTGGTTGGACACAATAATTCTGTTACCCGTATGTATCTCCTAACCCTTGGTCAACGGCTTGTGAGGTCTAGAGCGCGTGTCAACAAACCATATAGAAATAAAGCAATGCGAAGCACCCGAATCAAAGAGAATTCTAGCTGGTACAGAATAAACAAGGAGGGTACCTGTAACTACTTCTCCAGAAGCCTCTGCCTGCTTGGCGGACAGGGTAAAAGCTCGTTCCTGATTCCGACCAGTACCAGTATGCCTCTGATCGAATAACGCTGCTGGGATACCAGAGGTGGACCCCTCTGAGCTGAAGTGCCGTACGACGGTTGATGTTGCTCGAACCCTCCCTGTAGCTCGGATCTCTGAAGCACCCGCTAACCCTGTGCTCGCTGGATCCGCAAAGCAGACACTGCCCCTGGGCTCTGCGACAATCTCTCTGCATGTTTCCTGTTCTCTGGCAATAATTGCAAAACAGGGCCCTCCGCTGCGGCTGCTGAGGTGAGAAGGTATGCTTCATCTGCGTAACACCCGGCCTATGGATTGGGATCATTCCATGGGGAGGAAAGGTAGCCCGTGCTGGAACTACGCGGGGTCTCCTGTCCACCGATCGTTGGCCCTTGGCCTTCTTCGCCAATCTTTCCTGTACTCGGGCAGCGTTCAACATCTGAGCGAAGGTCGGCAGATTGAGAGACGCGATAAGTTGCTGTAGTTCAATATCGAGCCCCTGCTAAAACCGTCTTGCCCTGGCGGCTTTGGTAGCTATCATGTACGGTGCGAAGCGACTCAGCCGGTTAAACTCTGCGGCGTAGACATCCACTGAGCGTCCATTTTGCTTCAACATGATGAATTTCTCCTCCATCTCGGCCTTGGCAGTAGCCGGAAAATAGTGATCTAGCTGAGAACGTGTCCCATCTGATAGGTTTCTTTAGCCGGCTTTCCTCTACGGACCACCACGTGCGAGCCTCGTCTTCTAGCTGGATCTTCACTACGCTCACTCGGTTATCGTCAGGAACCCAAACGGCCATCAAAAGGTTCTCCACGTTGACGAGCCATTGCTCTGCCTCGAGTGGATTTGCCTATCCTGTGAAAACTGATGGATGAAGCCTTCTAAAGTCCGAAACGGTACCAATCCTAGCCTGTGTAGTCGGTATGAGGGCGCCCTCGGGGGCGGCGGGAACAGCCGTAGATCTTCAGGGCGGTAATTGCGGTTTCCTGTACCGCTTTCAATCCCTCAGCCAAGAGATCGGTCTTCCTCTCCTGAGCCTGGGCTAGGGTCGTTAGTGTGCTAAGAATCTTCTCGGTACGATCGTGGGAATCGGTACCTGAGGAGTTGCCCGAGGAGTCCATATTTCTTAAAAAGATCAAAAGAAATTAGATTCAAACAAGGGCTACACGATAATTCAACGAGAATTAGAAAGTGAAAAGAAATGTAACAACGCATACGTTAAGGGTGTAACTCAATTTAGGGATCTCTCGACCGAACTGTAATTTCATCCAAAACCTGAGCTCTGATACCAATAAAACTATGTCACGCATCGCTTCCCAAAATACGGAATATGAGGGGTGACTAAGCCAGCCATGCTTCTACGGTCAAGGAATATTCCTACCGTAGTCACACTTCGGCTTCTAGTATTATATGGTAGTCGGTAAACAGTACTAGAGTAAAAGAAATAACAGTTCACAACTTTATTACATTACAATAAAGAAGTTCGAGATACATTTATTTTGCATAAAGAAATAACTAACCAACGAAATACAATGTGCTTAAAGCAAAAAGAAATGGCGCTAATGTTGCGGTCTAGACTTCCGCGATCTCGAATAGCAGGTCTTGCTCCTGGGCTGGGTCCACTTCGTTCTGTGAGCATGCACACTCAGGTCGTCAGGGCGATACATATAGCAATAAATATATATATGATGGGTACAATACTATTAAACATGAAAGGTGCAACAGAATACAGAACATGAGAATAATGAACATCATTTGAATATGAACAGTGCGATATAAGTATCATGTTAGTAAACCAGGCAATGTGTATGTCACCACTTATCAGTCACTAAGTCCATGAAATCAATTGGTGGAAAGGATGCTTGTGTTTAACAAGGATCTCGTGCATGCCCGAAACTACGGTTCACTGTTGCCCGGGGCATAACCCTGCAGCCGTGCCGCTAGGCCCATGACCTAATGTATGTATATATATATATATATATATATAGATATATATCACTAATATCGAATGATTATCCTCTAAGTCACCGTATCTCGGTAAATACGAGTTCAATTCTACGTTGATTTCCCCATTCCCTAGGTTATAGTATGTATTCAAGTATTAGATAGGTTGTGAACAATTACGTATCGCTTTCACTTTCAATCATGTTTCCACTTATCAATATCACTTTCGTACTTGCCACAACTCAATCACTAACATTTATATATCGACAATGCACAACAGTCACTAGGTCTCAATATAAACGACCATTATGAAGAAGATATAAAGCAAGCACAAAAATAGGGAGAAATGCACTGAATAGATATTCACTAAATTATGACACCCAACGCCACTTGACTTGCAAAATTTACCATAAATCACACGTATAAAATCGATCAAAACAATATAAAAGGCGTACAAAATATACTTGATTATCTAAGCAGTAAAATTAGTTTCATGTCAATAGGAATTCAGGTTAGGGACTTATCATCATTTTAAATCAGCGATCCGTTGCTGAAATTCCGGTTTCAGAACCGGAAGTCCAATTTCGCGCACGGTTTACTCAGGATTGTGTTTAGATTCAGCTGTTTCCCCAGTTGAATAAAACCTAGTTCTATCTGTTAGGTTTCCAACGCATCAAACGGATTAATAATAAACTTTCTGTACTAGAAGATATGTCCTGTTTAGTGTGAAGGTGAAAGAAATGTCACTGCAGAAACTGCAGAACACGTCGACATTCTAAAATACAAACTAAATATCAAATGACTATGAAACTGAACGAGACAAGATCTGTGTTAGCTAACTAAATTATTTACGCGGCTATATATGACTCCGCGCATTTTCAGTTTTATATAGGAACGTGCAGGTATTTAAATTCAGGTATCCTCGTGGAATGCTGCCCCGGACCGCAGTCCAGAGCCGCATTCCCAGTCAATTCTCGTCACAGTTGTCTATTAGCATTGAAGGGTAAACTTTATAAGATTCTAGTTTATCGAGCCGGCTTCGATACGAGCCGTAGAACATTACATTCCAATCTGTATTGAATTTATTATATATTTTTCAACGTGACATATGTGATGCATTCCGGTTTTACCTTTAGGGGCGATTTTATATGATTATAAACACGATATTTTGCATCCAAATTTCTACACGATATTCGTAATCAGTAAAGAGATCCAACTATCACAAGTTCCGCCATAATAAGATATGTTTTGGTTTATAGTTCGCATCAAACATCTAGGGTAGCGTTTGGTAATCGGTCGAAAACATAAGATTCCTTAACCAACAAGCGATAATTAATTCTTATAAATTCTAAACGACATCAATACGGGCTAACCAACCGAGTTGGATTCGATTCATTACTACCAACATGATGGCTCAAGTATAAGTGTTCGATTTATTACTTAACGTTATTTAGATATATAAATGTATATACCCACACACACATATATATATACATATCTATTTATAATTATCTAACATTAGCATTAATCTATAAAATTATAATAGCATGAGCAGCAAGAGATGGGATTTCTCTTGTCTTTGGCGAAAATGGCACGACAAAGACGGCGGGCACGACACGGGCGCGATCACGAAAGCGGCAACAAGCTTGGGCTCAGCTAGCTATGGGGTTCTGGGCTGATGGCTTGAGCTGGAGGAGGAGGAGCTGGTGCGGGAGTGACGTCGAGGCGGTCGGAGAAGGAGGATGGGACGATGGCTGAGCTGGCAATGACTCCGACATAGGCGATGCATGGCGGCAGCGGCAGCGGCTAGGGTTTGGGGGGTTAGAGCTCGGGTGTTGTGTCGTGGTGGTGTTGGTGATGGCTCGCAAGTGTGGTGTGATAGGAGGGAGGTCGACGGTGGGTTTGGTGGTGATGTGGAAGTTGGTGGGTCGATAGAGGAGTTTGGGTTCGAGGGAGATGACGGTGGAGGTTGCGGTAGTGTTCAGGTGGTCGCGGTTGGGGAGAGGAGATCGGCGGAGGTGACGAGGAGGTGTTGCTGATGGTCGTTGGTGATGAGGGCCGGAGGTTGGAGATGGGGAGTTGAATTTGGGAGTGGGAGAGAGGGAGAGGGAGAGAGAGAACGAGCAAGATGGGATAAAAGTGAGGGGCTCGGTTGGAGGAGATGACGTTGAGGAGTTCGTGGGGTCGGCGCGCAGATCACGCGTCCGTTGGCGACGAGAATTCGTCTTAGGTGGAGCGGGTCTTGCCGGCGCGGCGTGAGCGAGAAGGAGCCGTTGGCGAGAGGAAACGAGAGGGGATGGAGATGGAGACGGTTGCGACGTGGCGAGGACGAGATCATCGCGGAGGTGGGCGCGGGTCTTGCGGCGACGGCTCGAGGAAGGAGGAGACGTGGGAAAGGGCGGGAAAAGAAGAGAAGGGGAAGGAGAAGAAGTGTGGGAGTCAGGTCGGGTTTGGGTAGGGATAAGGAATAAGTTGGGTTTAGATTAGGAATAATTTAATAAATAAAATAATAAAATAATAAAAATATATATAAAAGGAAAAAAAGGAAAAAAATTCTGGAAAAAATACGGAAAATATATATATGGAAACTGGGGATTTACACGAAGTCTCTATGCTTAAGTTGACGCCTGTCTATGGATTCATATGTAATCTTGACCGTCACCTATTATTTAAACAAAAAGTTTAAATAGAAGAATAGGTTAACATTATGTATTTGTGAAGTGGGAAACTTCATATATATTGTTGACACTCACCTGTTTTCTAATGCCCCGTGCATGTGTCCTCACTCATTCTAATGCCCATGCTTTTGCATGACTCGACTTGCTGCTGCTGCAATTATTTATTTATTTATTTATTCGCAGGCCCACTTTTCTCAACTTAATATTCAAAGTCCAATGGCAACAACACCTACTCCATCAGTTCCTGTGTACCATCCTGATCCACCTAGGCCTGCACGTCCGCCGCTTTACTATGGTCAAGGACCTCAAGGTGCTCCTGGCCTCATGATGCCTCGAACTGCTTCTTTTGGCTTTCCACAGCAACTATTTCCAGGAATCTGGCCTGGTGCCGCTCCAAGCTTTATTACGCCTTACCCTGTTCAGAGGCCGGGGCAGGCCGGGCAGAGCACAGGGATTAGGCGAGGAAGAATTGAGCAGCCGCAGATTCAGCAACCTCAGGTATAGCAAACTCTTGAGCCAGCATGCTTGCGTTTTTTTATTTTATTCTTTGTTCGGTTGGTCAGCGTATAACACATAAACGGATTATATGCTGCATAATCGGGTCACGCGTGATTACACAATATTGTATTTTTAATACAAATAATTTAGAAATATCCTTCGAAAATATTTAAAAGATAGAAGAAGATATTATGCATATAGGGACAATAAAGAAAGGAACTGGCCTTTTATTTATTAGTTATTTACCTTGCATATCCTGTGGGCTATGCATATTGTATGTGTCCATTTAAGTGACCACTCTGCCATGTATGTTGCCTAGGACCAATTCTGCGGTCATTCACCCTTATAATACTATTCAATGCACTTGATAGCCGAAATATTTTCAGTGGACAACCAAACGGCCTTTTAAACCTTGTTTTACAACAGTGCTTTTATATATCGATTGCATAAACCTGTCAGCTGACTACCTACAAACGCTAAGCACGATAAGCGGGCATCATTTTTTGCTTCTTAGCTATACACGCGCGCGCACCCCACTAAAATAAAAGAGGACAAGGCTCAGGCCTCCTTCAATTTGATATTTGATAAAGATGTCACAAGTCGACTGTAGATTTAACATAGAGAATGATCTCGAACCATACGCTCCTTCATCCTTGCTACGACAGCATGTCAAAAGAATTCTGTTTTACCTTTTATCAAATGAGGAGTTTTCATTTTTATGGTTTTTCTCAATTTTCCACTTTCTAGTTTTCCTAGACTATTTCCTGAAGGCAAGGAAAGGTAGAATGTTGCCCCTGCTTTAGCTCTGGGTTTTGAATCCGGCTGTGATGCTCATCCAGTAGATAGGTAATCCGTGAATTAATTTTTTCAGCTGCCAAACATTGCTCGAGACAAAGAAAATAATTAATAATTAGCCTATATAATGGGTTCAAGTTCTTTCGTCTAACCACCGGACCTTTACTATTCAATCATCACTTGAAGCCTTTATAAGATGCATATTTGTTTTAGTCCTGGTTTTGTATTCAAGATATATTGGAGTTGCACGTGTGGCATTAACAGATTAACTGCTTAGGCATGCAATTATAATTATTCTCTGGAAGTTTTTTCGCCCGTCCATCTCCACTTCTGTGTGGTTGAAGTTCAAATAACCACAACATTTTTGGTTAGCTTTTTTGTCGACGTCGTTGTCGCTACCCCATCACCAAACTAATGCTAACAAACAAGGTTTCGTAGATATCCTTATCCTCCCCCCCCCCACCCCATAAAAAAACACCATCCGTTTTACTGGAGCTTTCTTTATATAACGAACAAAATTTTCGTCAAACGAAGGAAAATATTGACAGGATTTTGGTATGTTCTAATCTTGGATTGAGGACTTTTCACAGTTACCAAAGAGCATTGTATACAATTTGATACATTACAATTTATGCTTTATAATGCCAAAAACAGTCCCACAATTATTCTGGATGCATTGGAAACGGTGACGGTATGGATACAAATCCGTTACAGATTCGTCTCTTCAACAAAAAATCCGTCCGACATAGGGTTTTGTTATCTTTTGAGTTGATAATTTATGTATTTTTAGCAAGCTGAAGACCCGTGCTGTTTATTCGTGAATCTTTTGTTTGGCAAGCTGTTGTTTTTCTAGAAGCTATTCTTTTTCGTGTTCTGACTTCAGCGTTTTTTCTTGTTATCATATTTACGATTTTACTTCGTCTCTGTAATTTTGGTTCAGGGTTCATGTTATGGGAATGATTTTGGCACTAGTTTCCATTAACATGAACAAGCTTGCATCTGAATTATATTAAGTTTGATGTTGGATTTTTATTTTTATTTTCATTTTATCCAGCCAGTGCAGTTGAATGCTAATAATGCTGTGGGCCCATCTATGAGGCCTCAGGGCCTAATGGTTCCGATGATGCTGGTGCCTCTTGATGCTAGAAGCATGAAAGTTGCTCCAGTGGATGCAGACCGTTCTCCATCAATCCCGATATCATCGCTCGCCTCTACTTTAGTTTCAGCACCTCATGAGCAACAGAGAAGGGTATGAATTTATCGACTCGTCCTGAATTATGTATTACTAAAATATCTTACCTGCATCGCATGTGCATTGAAAAGTGTAAATTGAAGATTATGCGGTAGTGATTTAAACCCAACCTGTAGGAAATGGGCAATTTTTTTTATTAAAAAAATGCCGCAGACCTGATTTAAACAAAATATCCAGGACCTGATTTTGATTATCATTAAAGGAATATAGATATTCTATCGTAATGTCAGTGTTGCCAAGTTTTTGATAATTTTATGTCATGTTCGTGTCCTGTGTCCGTCTCATACTTAGGCACATGATTTATGCATAATGTTTTTTTTCCCTCCGGAGAAGAATAAACAATGTATGCATTGGTGCACGATTGCATTCTTCCCTCCATACATAAGGATTTTATGACCATTTTTTCTTTCACACACACACACATTAGAATTATTTTGAAGCGTCGCAAGACCCGGGATCGATCGGTAACCTAATATAAAATGCATGTGTGCTTTTTCAGATGCTAGGTGAGCAATTATACCCGCCTGTTGCACAATTGGTGGGAGATCAAGCCGGCAAAGTGACTGGAATGCTGCTGGAGATGGATCACGCAGAGGTCCTCCACCTCATTGAATCTCCAGATGCATTGCAGAAGAAAGTCAAGGAAGCCATGGAAGTCCTGAAAAATTCAGCTGCCACCCACTCAGAGGATGCCGCATTAGAGTGAATTAATTCAAGTGAAGCTGCTTTGCTTCTTTCCTTCTTTTTTTCTTTTTCCCATTTTTATCAAACTTTTTGTGGAGATTTGGTGTGGTATGAGTGAAAAAAGCATAAATAATTTTGGCCTTTTAACTTGTTTTGCAGTCCTGTTTAATTATGTGTATTTTCTGGATAATTTTATGACATTTGTGTAATAAACTTACGAGACTTTTGTCGTGCATGTTGGTAGTTAATTTCTGTGTAATTTTGAGGAAACTGTGTTGTGTCTTACCTTCCACATCGTGATGGTGGGTGGGTGTTACTTATGGGGGCTAATTGAGGCAAGGTAATATGTACGATATAACTTCCTGTTAACAAACATGGAACTTTGCATTTTATTTCCTGAATGATAGTCTGTTATAGAATATAAAACTCATTATAACTTCGGAGTTATGGTAGTGGACGGGACGTTTGATATGATATTAGAATATAAAATAATAACCCTCATGCCTCAACCCTTGTTATAATCTGTCATGTCCCGCTTTCTAAAATACGGAATACGAGGGGTGACTAGTCCAGCCATGCTTCTGCGGTCGAGAAATGAATCCGCTGTAGTCACATTTTGGCTTCTAGCGTTACATGGTAAACAGTAAGTAATGTTAACATGTGATAAAATATCAAAGAAGGTATCAGCAAGTCCTGCTATAACGATATCAATGGTAAACGAGAGTCTCAATAAGGGAAAAAGGCGCCCACATAGATATAGTGATACAACAACTGAACTATGCAATGATACACAAGTATAATGCATATCAAAAGACAAATCAATAAAAGCTACCCCGCAAGGGGCTCACAAGAGAGAACAAAGAATACCAAATAAAACTGCTAAAGACCCGCCAATCACTGAACCTCAGTCTGCTCCTCGAGATATCCGTAATCCAGCTCCGACGGAAACCTATCTCGAAACCTGGTCACCAAGTGTCCAGGGGTGTCAAATCACCCGCAAGTATTCAGGTGTGCCACAGCGCACGTGCAGCGGTGCAGTGCACAGTAAGCAGTCAAAGTGTATGTCAAATGTAAGCATGCAGGCAATGGCGTATACATAGGAATAAATATCACGTTACAAAATGAAACAAGTAATCAGGACGTCCTACGGTTAATGTCACTAAGTATGTATATAGTGTAAGTTCTTTGAAATTGATCGGTGGTGGCCTGAGTCACCCGGTCCACCGGCATCATGAACAAGGAAGCTGTTTGGGGCCCATAGACTATGCCTCCAGATGAGGTGGAGCGCGAGTTACAGTTGCAGTTGGAATACTTCTCGCAAGTGAATGCCATTGATGTTTCACTTTCTGCGCCAATCAAGAAACCAAATCTTAGTATCTCGAACCCAAGGGCAACCATATCAAACCGCGATTCGTTCGCGAACACGACACACGAAGTGCGGAGTGGAAAGAGGAAAAGGTCCCACCGGGCATGCCAGAATCTGTTTACCGCCGGAAACCGGGAAGACGCGATGAACGTCTTGCCTGAATCTGGGGGCAGATGCTAATTGGTGCTATCCGTCCATCTCTCCGATGATGCCAAGTTGATTTATGGCGCCGTGTATCGAAGGTTTAAACGGATGCGGCCGATTTAGCAGACTTCGTCAGATTCCCCCTCGTTTGAGGGGTTTTTGATTGTGGGGACGCTCTTCCCTGCAGGCGCAAACCCCTGCAGTTAATTACGCTACCGCATCGCGATAACAACTTTCTCCTTCTCCAGATGGTCACTTCGTGTCGTGGCTGTTTGTTTTGTTTGTGGTTGCCCGTGGATTGTATACAGAGACTAATTTATGTTGTCGCCCGTAGAACGTGGAGTAGTCTAAATCCGTATCTTCTTAGATTTGGGTTTGGGGGTTGTGTTTAAGGATACGTTAGTCTCATTTGAGACTAAGATCAACTTAAACATTTGTTAATGATACGTTAGTCTAATTTTAGACCAAGATCAACTTAACAGGATCGTTTAGATCCAACAAGAGAGCGTTTGGGCTGCCTCTGTTGTTTAGTTTAGGGACATTGCGGTCGAATGTTAGTTTAAGGACATTACGGTCCAATGTTAGTTTAAGGACATTTCGGTCCGTTGGACATTTCGGTCCATTGGTAGTTTAAGGACATTTCGGTCCAGGGTAAGGACATCGTAGTCCGTGGGTTTAAAGGGACCCCACAGTCCAAGTTAAGGACATCGTAGTCCATGAGTTTAAGGACCCCACAGTCCGGTTTAGAGACACCGTAGTCTATAAGGTTTAAGGACGTCGTAGTCCATGAGTTTAAGGACCCCACAGTCCGTAGAAATGTGTGGTTGTCGGGACCCGTCACCTTTCTGAAAACGTTGAAGGATTACAACGACAGATATCAGAGAAGTAAAGAGATGTACCCTCGAACCGGGTGTAGATTGATTGGAAGATCTGTAGCCCAGTTTAAGACTAAGGTCTGTTGAATATTCGTGAGCAGATGGGCTCGGTTCGATATAAGTTGAGGACTTATGGCTAGAATTGGGCTAAGTCCAATTAAAATATTTAATATTTTATTGTTCTGAGCCGTTGAACATTTACTTGGGCTTGGCCCTTTTAATAATGCTGAGCATTAGACCCTGACATTCTTTGTCTTGTTTTGAATGCAGAGCATTCATCAGAGCCTTGGCTCCTTAAAGAACAATTTATGTTCATTCAGCGCAACATATGGTGCGCTAGGCGCTTTGCACCAAAAAAGTGTAGTGCGCTTCTGCCACGTGGTGCGCATGTAAATGTTGCGCTCTGCACTAAGCGCAGAGCCAGGTTGTGAGCGCTGAGCACTAGTCCATGAGCGTATTGCGCTGGCGCATACGTGAATGACACGTGTTGCGCTTGGCGCCGAGCGCCAGCCTATGAGCGCAGTGCGCTGTTTTAGAAGCGCAAGGCGCAAGTTGTATCTGTGGTTGACACGTGGCCTGTCTTGGCGCTGAGCGCCGGTCCAAGGAGCGCAAAGGCGCAGTTCATGAGTGCAAGGCACTTTCCAATAGCGCAGAGTGCACTTGATCAAATTTATGATCAGAGAACAAGTTTATGTTCTTCTGAAGGAGGCTTTGCCTCTAAATTCAAGAACAAAAATTCTTGTTTATTTATTTATAAAAAGGCACTGCCTTTGTAGATCAATGATCTGTAAATGAAGTAAATACTTCTTCTTTTTGTTTATCATAAGATCTTTTGATCTCTTTTATATCAAAGACTTTGGTCTTTTGTAGATCTATGATCTTTTTAGAAGATAGTTCTTCTTTTTACGAGATAATTTCATCTCTGTGTTCAAGAATAATGTTCTTTACCTTGAAGAAGATGATCTTCTTTTGCTAAAGGCTTGCCTTTCTCTCCTCGAGTTTTCTCAAAGTTTTTAGGGAGGTTTCTCTATATTTTTCTCTGTATGTCTGAGACTTGAAGTCTAGGGGCCTTTATATAGAGCCAATTGATTTGTTAAATCAGTTTTAAGAGACATTTCTTTGATTGATTTGGGAATATTTCCCACCGTTGGATCTTTGATCCTAGAGCTTCTGCTTTGCAGAAGATAATCTTCTTGTTCTAATAAGATTGAGAAATCTTTCCATGCAGAATTTGTTCTGTCTTTGGTAATTTTTATTTACCATTGGATCGTTGATCCAACGATACTTAAAGCACAATCTTGTTGTTTGGAAAGATTTTGAGGAATCTTTAATTAATGATTTATCATTATTATTAGATCCTTTGATCTATCAGTGGGAATTTTTAATTCCAGCGCTGGCGCACCTTGCGCCAGCGCACATACGTTCGACACATGGCGCGCAGCACAACTGCGCTAGCGCACTCGTGTTTGACACGTGGCGCGCAGCACGGAGCGCAACGCAACTGCGCTAGCGCATCCGTGTTTGACACGTGGCGCGCAGCGCATCTAGCGCATTGGCTCTGAAGTGTTACATCAACTTTTGAGTTTTGAAATTTTAAAATAGAGGTTTGCTCTGATTGGGGTGCGCTGCTTAGGACGCAACGCACCTGGTGCTAGCGTGTCTGTGTCTGACACGTGGCGCGCAGCGCATGTAATACCCGGTTCATTTATATACGCCTATATCCGTATTTCTCTTTAACCTATAAAATTTTTATTTTTATTTATAATTATTTATTATTTTAAAAACTCCATTAAACCCTAAAACCCAAACCCTACTATATCTCATTTTTCCCCAGATTCTTCCTTAAAGCCCCGGCCCCCTCTTCCATTATTATTTCTTTTATTTTTATTTTACAACCCCGGCCCAGCACCATTCCTTTTTATTATTTATTAAATTAAATAACCTTTTTCCCAGCCCAGCCCAGCAGCCTACGTAAATTAAAATAGGATTTAAATTTAAACCCAGCCCAACTTCTTCAGCCCAGCTCTTTCACCAACCCGACCCGGCCCACACCGTACACTTCATCTTCCCAACGGCTCCCTCCCATTTTCCCGCTCCCTGTTCCCTCGATCCACCATCTTCGTCGCACCTCGCGCCCATGCCCACGCCCGCGCTCGTGCGCCGTTACCCCACGATGCGCACCCCTCGTCTCCCCGATCTCCCTCACACCCTCATTCCTCTCTCTCTCTTCTCAAATCTTCCCTCTCGTTCACCAAGCCGGCCACGACCCACTACAGATTCCCTCACCCGCTCCTCTCGACAACGACGACAAACCTCTTCCCTTCCTCCTCCACCAACTGAGCCCCTCACCACTCCACTACGTCGACCGAGCACCCTGCCAAACTCCCCTGCACACCCAACCCACTCACACACGAGCTCGGCTACCCTGCCTCCATCAACGCCGGCATCCCCTCACCGCTGGACACCGCCTGAGCACCAACACGACCTCCTCCACGTCGCCAACAGCCTCCATCGACCGAGCACCTCCTCACCTTCTTCCCCCTTCAGCTCCCTCACCCGACCTCCTCTCTCATCACCTCAATCTCTCTCTCTCTCTGTATCTCTCTCTCCCTCTGTACTCTCTCTCTCTCTCTCTCTATACCTCACTCCCCTCTCCCTCTCTGTTACACACACACACTCTCTCTCTCTCTCTCTCTGTCTAACTCTCTCTCCCTCTCTCTCTCTGTCTAACTCTCTCTCTCTGTCTGTCTAACTCTCTCTCTCTCTCTCTCTCCCTCTCAGCGCCTCTCCTCCCTGCTGGAGCCACAGTGTCCGTCGCACCCACCGAGACATCGAGTCCAAGAACCAAGCTCGAGCCAAGCCCAAGCCTAGCCGAGACTCGTCGTATTGTTGCTACTTCGTGCCCGTGCCCTGTCACCACTGCCTTCGCTGTCGTGCCATCAATTCATCGTCAAAGGCAAGTATTTATACTTGCTACATGCTAATCTAATTACATTACAAACTCAAATAGTATAGGTTGCTAATTTACAATTTATGATAACTCATGTGATATACCTGTTCGATGTGTGACCTCAATGAAAATATTCGTCTAAATTGACGGAATTGGTTTGTCTATGCTGGCTCATGTAGTGATGAATACTGTGTATAAATTTCACTGGAAAATACGACCGTTAATGGCTAAAACGAATACCCCCAAATTTACCCGTAAAACTAGAAATTTACCATATCTGAAAATCGTTAAAATCACCGTAAATTATGTACATACTGGAATGTTGCGTTCGAGGGCTAAAATCGAAGCCGACTCGATGAACTGTAATCCTATGTAAATTTCTATCTATTTCTGTATTGATATTGTGGCAATATTTAGATCGGAGTGCGACTCTGGACTGCAGTCCAGAGCGACTCTGGTTGCTGTTTACTGTTCCATAATGCGTGCCACCTGTTTTCCTGAACTCGTATGTTGCGGAACTCCACAGTTTAGTAAAGGTGAAACTGTTATCTAGATAACACAAGTAGTTTCATTCTGTTTCATCGTCGTTTGCTATTTAATCTGTAATTTAAAAGATGGGGACGTATAACAGTCCCAACAGAATCAGAATTGACATAATAGTATTGAACAGTGTATAACTCCTGACGTAAAGACGCGATTGAATATCCGTCTATTGTGTTGAAAACCTTATTGGAAACCCTAGATTTCATTCAACTGTAGCGTCATTAAATTCTGATCCCTACTGGGGTTAAAATGCGTTGCGAAACGGACTTCCGATTCTGAAACCGGATTTCCAGCCGTGAACGCTTAAAATGAATTGGCCATAACTAGTGATCCTGAAACCCGATTGACGTAAAACTAAATTCGCTGGATAGATAATCAAACATACTATTTATTCCCCGTTCATCGTTCCGCTAAACTGTACACGTATGATTTATGATAAATTATGCAAGTGGTAGAATACTGATTTATGACATTTTAATCATGCTTTACATACTGTTCCCTCATCATATCATACATATGTCACTGCATTGATAACCTAGTGATCATGTGCTTTACCCAGTGTTAGGTATTAGTGATGATTATGGCAAGTACGTTAGTGTTCGTGCATGAGTGAATAAGTGAAAGTGACACATACTTGTACACAATCAGTGAACCCTACTATTCTATTGCATTGTCGACGTCTGTGGGACGCGTGTAAGTGTGACTATAAGTGGTATGGGACACTTATGGAAGCTTTTGCATGGGTGTCGCAGATAAGGCACCAGACACTGCCATTTATCTTGGGTATTAGTCGGGACGTGCTTGATGGAGATCCTGTCTCCAGTTCTCACGCAGACTTGTCACAGACCGGCTGGTATTTGAGGTTATGGTTAGCATTTGATGTAGACTACGGGTGTGGGGTAGTTTGAGTGTGAGTTCAACAGAATCTCGGGAGTCCCATGCCGGCTTATATATATGGAGATATATGGAGATTTACAGGGTACATGATTATTACCGTGAGTTACATTTTAGGCCCGTGGTCCCTTACCCTTGGGTCCTACCCTTAGGTGGAGGACACTCGCAAGTGGTTGACTCTCACACTTGGACTGACGATAGGCTTAGTGACCTGCACAGTGAGACTTAGAGACTGATAGGGATAATGGCATTGATATACATTACTTACTGTGTTGACATACCTGACATACTATTTTTACTGCTTTACTGTTCACCTGATCTACTAGACACTGCATTGGTTACTGCATGTTCATATCTTTACCGTCTTGATTTATTGTTATATATATCTATTATCACCGTTCGAGTTGCCACTTGCATCTATATATTTATATTGCTATCGTGTCGCTCTGACCACCTGAGTATGCATGCTCAGAGTGAGGAGTGGATCTAGCCTGGACTGGGACCAGACGTATATCACGGACATCTTGAACATCTATCCAGAGTTATACCCTTTTTACCTTCATCAGGTCAGTTCTTGGCATTTGTTTCGTTTCAGATACTGCATTACTCATTACCTGTGCGTTGTTTACTGATTACCATGTAAAGCTAGAAGCCGAAGTGTGACTACGGCAGGATATTTCCTTGACCGTAGGAGCATGGCTGGCCTTGTCAACCCCTTGTATTCCGTATTCTGGGAAGCGGGGCGTGACAGCGCGCCTAGCGCTGGATCTGAAGCGTTGCTTCAATTTTTAAATTTTGAATTTTAAAACAGAGCTTTGCTTTGATTGGGGGAAACACCCGGTTGCCTCTTGCGAGGGCTTTGATCCTTAGCATGGGAGGGGCCGTAAGTGGCCTATTAAGGATGGCCGAGCAGAATTACTGCCCGGTGCCTCTTGGCAAGGGCTTTGATCCTTAAAGACGGGCCGAGCAGGATTACTGTCCGGTGCCTCTTGGAGAGGGCTTTGATCCCTGGTTTGTTGGGGTAGGGAGCTACCAGCCAGGGATAACCGAGCAAAGGCGGGCTCGGTTGCCTCTTGGCGAGGGCTTTGATCCCTGGTTTGTTGGGGGTAGGGAGCTACCAGCCAGGAATAACCGAGCAAGAGCGGTCCCGGTTGCCTCTTTTGAGGGTTTTTCATCCTTAGCGCCGGAGGGGCCGTAAGTGGCCTACTAAGGATGGCCGAGCAGGGTTACTGCCCGGTGCCTCTTGGCGAGGGCTTTTTATCCTTAAGGATGGCCGAGCAGGGTTGATGTCCGGTGCCTCTTGGCGAAGGCTTTGATCCTTGGCATTGTGGGGTAGGGAAGCTACAAGCCAGGGATAACCGAGCAGGGTAGCTGTAGGGCTGCCTCTTGGTGAGGGCTTCGATCCCTGGCGTTGTAGGGTAGGGGAGCTACCAGCCAGGGATAGCCGAGCAGGGTAGCTGCAGGTCTGCCTCTTGGTAAGGGCTTCGATCCCTGGCGTTATTAGGTAGGGAAGCTAACAGCCAGGGATAGCCGAGCAGGGTAGCTACATGGCTGCTTCTTGGTGAGGACTTCGATCCTTGGCGGTGGAGGGGCTGTGGGAGGCTTACCAAGGATGAACCAAGCAGTGAAGCTGCTCGGTTGCCTCTTAGTGAGGGCTTCGATCCTTGGCGCCGGAGGGGCCGTGGGAGGCCTGCCAAGGATGAACCAAGCAGTGAAGCTGCTCGGTTGCCTCTTAGTGAAGGCTTAGATCCTTGGTGTTGTGGGGTAGGCAAGCTACCGGCCAGCGATAGCCAAGCAGGGTAGCTGCTGGGCTGCCTCTTCGTGAGGGCTTTAGGAAGATGGACAGTCGCGAGTGACACGTGCCATGAACGCGTGCCTCTTCTAGTAGCACTACCTGGGAGACATTGAGCGGTGTGTACTCCTAGAACTTTGGGAGATAGGGCTTTTGCCGTTCAGGTCCGCTTCTCTCTTCTCTTGCCCTCTTCTTCTGGTCGGTTTGCTCTGCCTAGGGGAGATTTGCGCTTACCTCGGATTCGAGCTGGGCCTCGCGATCGGTCCAGGCCTTTACCTCGGCCATGGCCATAGGTTGCGCTAGTGCAAAGGAGCGTAACCACTCCTTGTGCCTAAGACCAGACCTTAATGCTGTGATGACCGTCTCGTCCCGGTGCTCGGGGACCTCAAGAAGGGCGTTGTAGAAGCAGGTGACGTATGCTTTGAACGTCTCTTTGTCCCCGCGCTTGATCGTGAAGAGGTGGTCGACGGTGCGTTTTTGTCGCCTGTTCCCGACGAAGTGGCCAAGGAATTGGGTGGCCAGCTCATCGAAAGTTGAGATCGAGCGTGGCTCGAGTCCTCGGAACCCGTCTCGCCCGGAGTAAATGAGAGTGGCCGGAAAATCCCGGCACTTGGCGGCGTCGGAGTTGTCTTGGAAGCTCATCCCTGCGGTGAACGCATCCAAATGGTCCTTCGGGTCAGACTTGCCGTCGAAGAGGGAGAGCTTTGGGGGCTTGTTGCGAGAGGAGACGTGGACAACGAGCAGCCCCTCGGTGAATGGTTTGGTGAGCGAGTCGGCGGCATACTTAGCTCCGTCGCTCGAACGGTGACCCTCTCGATTCAGACCCTCGATCTTCTTCTTTAGGGCGTCGAGTCGTCCGTGGTACCCTGACGACTCGGCACATTCTGATCCCAGGCCTCTGCTGTTGGAGGCTTGCGTCTGACCTCGGCCCCGGTTCCTCTCAATGAGGTTCCTTAGATCCCTCGGCGAGGTAGTCTTCGAGCCGCCGTGGTGAGTCTCGTCCGCACGACCCCGTCGAGGGAGGGGGTGTCGGTCAGGCCTGGTAACTGGCGAGCTGACAGACATCTCCTCGGAAGGGACAGGTGCGCGAAGGATCTCGGGACGAGGTACTCTGGCAACGGACCTCGGCGTTGAACTGTGAGGCGCCCAGCGGGCCTCAGAACGTATTGGCCTGGGAGATCTGCGGCCGTGGAATGTAGCGACGCGGTGGTCGGCAGTGCCGACGCAGACGGAGTCTTCTCTTCCCCTGTAGGGGTCCCGGTCCCGAGGCGGGGGAGCGGCGACCTGGGGATCTTGCCCTGCTATTTGGACACGGATGAGTGCCTCCACGAAGGATGAGAGTCAGTCTATTTGGCCGGCAAGGACACTAATGGCATTCGGCAGAAGAGATTCGTCCGCGCCTCTGTTGAGAGGGAGGCGGCGGCTAGTGCTTGGATTTTCGTGATGATCGCTCGCCATTGGATTGAGATCGGAAAATGAACTTTTGCTTTTGTGGAATCAAAGAGTTCCTACAGACGGCGCCAGCTGACGCGACCTGTATCACGCCAAGATTTTACCTTTCGTTGATCTGCTGATGGCGGCGATGGGTAGCTAAGATTGGATCTGGAGGATGTCGCTCCTTAAGCGTGTGGGTTTGAGGTTGTGGTCGCCGAGCTACCTGCAAGGAAGTCCCGGGGTGGTTGTACCACCGAGGACCCTCCGACGATCAAGTTAGACTAGAAATCCGAGCAGAATAACAGCTTAGTAGAGTAAAAATGGCTTACTTGAACCGTCTGAAGAAGGGGTTTATATAGCGGTGTCAGCAGGTAAGGCAGGCGCGAGAATCACGCTGGCAGTTACGCTCCCCACGTCACGCCCGCGTGATGAGCGGGATCTCCCATTAATGGCGAGACATGCTCGTTAATGGGGAATCATGATGGCGTGGAACGTGAGATGTGGCCGGCGGATATCTCGCGCATGGCGAGATTCGCGGGATGGCGGTTGCGCCTGTGAGCGGTGCCGTTGGAACGTGGAACGTGCTGTAGGTCCTTTCTTGTGAGCCCTGAGACACGTCATCTGTCACGTGTCATGATCTGGGAGATCGCCGATATCGAGCATCATCAGTAAGAGATAACGATCGTGCATTCGCTCCCTGTTTTATTGTTAGTCTTATGCTAATATGCAGACATCACATCATTTTGTTAACACTGAGATGACTTGATGTCGGCCTTAGAAACAAATTTCATGGATGGAAATCCTTAAGGACTTTAATAGTGTAACTTAAAAGTTCAACGAGATCAAAGGCATGAGCAGATCTCGAACGAACTTTAAAACATGTCATGAAACCGTTTGAACTAGCATTATTGTATGAAAATATTGGTTTCTTTCACTCATTGAAGGCATGAGCGGATTAAATAACCCCAAAATGGCCTTATACGTGGATTGAATATCCTAAAATAAACTGAATGTGACATTTTTGGGGAAAATATCCTTACAGAAATACCCTTCGAAATTTTAAAATTTAATGGAGTTATCTCAAAGGCTTTGGAAGTTCGATGGCGCTTTTATGAAATATACATTTTTTAGTACAGTTGTAGAACATAAATGATATAAAAGAAAAGGTTATACAATACACGATCAATTTTATCTTGGATGTGATCGGAATTGAACCAGCGACCTCACACTTTGAAAGAAGGAAATATTGTTACTGTATGACCTATGCCCGATTGGTCAGAACAAGATCATTGAAATAGAAGAAAAGGACATCCCACACAATAGACTGTCAACGTTGGTTAAAAAACTATTTTTTGTTATAAGTTGGAGCCTTGGAGGCATAGATCATGTTTGTGCTTTGACTTCACTCTTTGGGGAAAATCATAGGCTTTTCTACTTCTTTCTCATTACGGCATTTATTAGAGTAGTTTCGATAACGATATAATTTCATTTGGCATGAATTTGTAGGTTTTTAAAGATATTACCCCCACCCCACAGCACCCCACCCCGAAAAAAAGGTCAGGTTTCACACAATATTGAAAAAACCCCGCTAGGCAACTAGTTATTTTGCGTTATATAACATAACCCAACATATTGGCTAACACAATGTTGAAAAAAAACCAGTTACGCAACTAGTTATTTTGCGTTACGTAGCATAACCCAACCTATTTGCTACGTAACTCAACCAAATAACTTAAATACAAAGTAACTTACTCTATTTTAAAACTAATTTATTTAAATTTATGATTTAAAATGAATAAATATAATTATTGAAATTAATTGATAATAGTCCATATAACTTAGGATTTACGTGACGCTATTTGCGCTTTTCGAATTTAGAAACGGGACGCTACGCTTTGCGCTATCATTGTTTTCAACATTGATTTCACAATAATTTTCTTCACGGATTGCAGTTGTTTATTCTTTTTAAACACCAAGTAATGCTCTGGCATTCTTACTTTTTAAACACCAACAATAATTTTCAAACCTACTCATATCTTTAATAAAACACCTCTTTAGAAACAAATTAAACTCAATTATGTGCTATCTATAATTATCCTAAAACAACTTGCTTCACATAAATTAACACAAAATTAACATAATACTGTTTTGCCCAAAGCAATTAATATTATTTTAAACGTCTTCGATGCGCTAATCAGGTGCGTCAATGCAAGACTTCCACAGTCCTCACACACACATATCATCTTTAATTGTCATGGTCATTTAAATAATTATATATCTTCTATCTACCATTATAGGCGTTTTCTGCATTAATGGTTGCATATAATTATAGTAATTTTGATGATAAATTTCTTTATTAATTTAACTACGTGCATCTCGCTAAAATAATGATGACACAGCAATTTAATTACGTGCATCGCACTTGTAAAATAACAATGGCATGCCGTTTAATTACCTGCATTGCACATTAATCACTGATGTGATTTTTGTTTGATTTATCTAAAATAATAAGAAGCCACCTCATCAATCAATTTCAAAATCAAATGACCCCCTTCCTTTTGCTTTATAATCTATATCTATCTATATATTATTATAATGCCAAAAGAGGGATGTAAAATGCACCTGAAAAAACAACCCTCTAATTTTTTGCCACCTAAGCAATGATGATGTATTAACTTATTATGGCACATATGATTCACATAATTAAATTAATAAAATATAAAAAATAAATAGATTTGTTTGTTTCTTATTTAAATCACTTCAATACCTTTTTGAGATATATCTTAAATATTTAAAATAACCAACTTATTAAATTTTCAAATAATTAGAAGTCTGAAAAAACCTTTAAAACCTATATTATTTAAACTATTTTTTTAAAAAAATCTTCTCAAATCTTTGTTTAAGATCTTAAAATATACAAACGTGCATCGCGCACGTGCTAAATACTAATGGCGGAGATAATGCCAAGGGAGAGATGTAGGAAACATGTGAAAAAACAACTCTTTAATTTGCTGTTACCTAAACAATGATGACGTGTCCAATTATTATGGCATATGTGATGCATATAATAAAATTAATGATATATATATATATATATATATATATATATATATATATATATATATATATAAAGATTTGTTTGTTTATTACTTAAATCACTTTAATTTTTTTTGAGAAATATCTTAAATACTTTAGTTATGATAATAATGATTTTTTAAAAAAATATTTAAAATAGATAACTTATTAAATTTCCTAGAAACCCCACCAAAACCTATATTATCTTAACTAATTCTTTTTTTAAAAATCTTCTCAAATCTTTGTCCATGAAATATACAAATGTGCATTGCACGTGCTAAATACCGGTGGTAGAGATATTGCCAAAGTAGAGATGCAGGAAACACATACAAAAACAACCCTTTAATTTACTGCCACCTAAACAATGATGGCGTGTCCAATTATTACGGCACGTGTGATGTATATAATTAAATTAATAATATAAAAAAAATTAGATTTGTTAGTTCTTTAGTTTAGCTCACTTTGATTTTTTGTATGAGAAATATCTTAAATACTTTAAATTAAGATGATAAATATTTTAAGAGATATTTAAAATGGCTAACTTATTAAATGTTTAAAAAATAAAAAGTCCTACAACAAACGTTACAAGTTAAAATCTATATCATTTTAACTAATTCTTTAAAAAAATATTCTAAAATCTTTTGTCCACACAAGCCAAAATATACAAACGTGCATCGCATGTGCTAAATACTAGTCGATAATAAAATCAATACCAAGTGTTTAAATTCATAATAAGATCTACATAAATCTAAGTAATGAAATTCATAATTATCTACACAAATCTTTTGGCTCGTCAATTGATAATAAAATCAATACTAAGTGTTCTCTCCATCTCTTATCCTCCTCCTTTTAAAGAAATTTTAGAAAAAGGACAAAGCTGATATTTTTCTCTCGAGATGGAGAGTACCTCCGTTATTCCAATGTCGTCGAGTGATGTGCCCGCAGTAATCACTTACATTTCGCTCTATGTTGGAGATCTTGATATCTCGGTAAGCGAGGCTCAACTCACCGGACTTTTCGGTCGTTTCGAGGGCTTCGAATCGGCTAAGCTTTGCACTGATCAAATTGATGGTCTCTCGCGTGGATATGGTTATGCTAATTATCGAACTCTTGAACAAGGTAATTATATATAAATAATTAGTGAAAATATCCTAGGGATTTATATATAATGTTTTAATTAAGGGCGATTGACTTGATGATGTAGTTGAAGCTTTTAGTTTCACTAAGATTTAGTTCTTAATTTTCTTAATAAATACATATAAATCATATATGCACAATAAAGAAAAAGCATGCAACTATATATATGAACAATCAAAATCCTTTTTTTATATATATTTTCATGTTGCAAAAATATATTATATATATATATATATATATATATATATATATATATATATATATAAAAGCGTGCGTGTAATTAGTGTGGTGATTTTTGCAATTTTCGCCCATTCTTCAATCAACAAGACATCAACGAAATCAAAAGGCAATAGATTGTGGCTCAATTGATTGATGGGCGGCGCAGAGGGCGGAGCCCGGAGATGGTCGAACACGCCGATGACGACCCCGAAGATGGCGATGAGAGCGAGGATATTAATCATAGGAAGCGTAGAGAAACCCTACGCTCTGTAGAATTTCATTGTAAAGATTCGAATGCATACACAAATTTTTAGGGTTAGGGTATTGGAACCCTAATTTGCATTATCCTAATCGAGTAGCAATTCTAGTTCTCAATCACCTAACCCTCGCTTCGATTTGTGTCGATGGTTTTTGTAATTGCTTTAAAAGCCAGAACAAGAGTTAAAAGGTATGATTTTGAGCTAAACATTTCTCCATGCTTATTTCTGCATTTATTATTTTTTAGGAGTAAATTTTATAAAGCACCAACAAACTTTCAGGGTTTTTGAGATAGCATCATCGAACAAACTTTAAAAAATGTCCTGAACCCCTTTTGAACTAGCAATATTGTATGAAAATGTTAGTTTCTTACACTCGTTTTAAGGCATGAGCAGATTAAATTGCCCCAAAATAACCTTGTACGTGGATTGAATAGCCCCGAATATTTTTGGGGAAACTATCCTTACAAAATTACCTTTGGCATGTTTAAAGTTCAATGGTTCTATCTCAAAAACCTTGAAAGTTCGATGCCGCTTTATGAAATATACCATTTTTTTAGTGGAGTTGTAGAGCATAAAACGGGCATAGAAGAAAAGGTTATAGAATACTCGATCAATTTTATCTTCGATGTGATCCCTTTGGGAATTGAATTGGCGACGTCACACTTTGGAAAAGGGTAATATTGTTACCGTATAAGCTATGCCCAATTGGTTAGAACGAGATCATTGATATAGAAGAAAAGGATATCACACACAATAGACCGTCCACATTTGATTAAAAAACTATTTTTTGTTATAAGTTTGAGCCTTGGAGGCATAGCTTATGCTTGTGCTTTGTCTTCACTCTTTGGGGAAAATTATAGGCTTTTCTAATTCTTTCTCATTACGGCATTTATTAGAGCACTTTCGATATAACGGCATTTGGCATGAATTTGTATGTTTTTAAAGATATTCACACATGCACACAAACCCATGAAAAAAAAAGAATCGGGAGAAAAAGAGAATAAAATAGACCATAGGTCAGGTTTCACAATGACTTTCTTTGCGGATTGCAGTTGTTTTTTTCTTTTTAAACACCATGTAATGCCCTCGCATTCTAACTTCTTAAGGAGTCCTTCAGAAAACTGTGGTCTAATGAATACTGAGATTCAACGTCAACTTTGGTGCAATCACTTCTTGCTCAAAGTGGGAGAACCTGTTACAATTGTTTATGCAATTGTCCTGCGTGCTTATTTGTCTTTGCGATTATGTAATTTGATATATGCATGTAGCACCATTTGGAGCATGTGGTTTCTTTATTATTTAGAAGAAGTTAAGAATGCTTATACCTAAAATTGTTGGTCCTAAAAATTATATTTCTTGGATTGCAGCTAAACATGCATTGGAGATGATGAATCATACTACTGTAAATGGAAAACCCATCCGAGTTATGCTTTCGGATAGAGATCCTAGCACGCGGAGCAAAAAAGCTAATATATTTATTAAGAATCTTGATCCAGCAATTGATAGCAAGGCTTTGCACGAAGTTTTTGTTTCCTCCGGTAATGTCCTTTCTTGCAAAGTGGCCACAGATAGCAATGGTCAGTCAAAAGGATTTGCCTTTGTACAGTTTGAACATGAGGAGACCGCACAAAAAGCTATTCAACAACATAATGGGACGCTACTTAATGACAGAGAAGTTTACGTTGGTCCCTTTGTCGGACGACAAGAAAGAGATGGAGAAAGAGGATCTCAAAAGTTTAAAAATATCTATATAAATAATTTGTCGGAAACATGTACTTATGATAGCCTGAAAGAAGAGTTTGAGAGATTTGGTCCCATCAGCAGTGCAGTGATTATGCGTGATGAAATTGGAAATTCTAAGGGCTTTGGTTTCGTATGTTTTGAGGATGAAGATGCTGCTGCAGCCGCAGTTGAAAACGTCAATGGCAAATCTATGAATGATAAAATTCTTTATGTGGGAAGGGCTCAAAAAAGATCTGAAAGAGAAGTTGAATTGAAGGCAAAATTTGAGCAAGAGAGAGCTTAAAGAATGAAAAAACATCAAGGGGCTAATCTTTATCTTAAAAACCTTGATGATTCTCTTTGTGATGATAAGCTTAAAGAGCTGTTCTCGCCTTTCGGTGAGATAATTTCATGCAAGGTATGTATCCTCTCAACACTTGGATCTTAGCTTTTTGTTTAAGAAACCACATATTAGATTTGCATGCCCTAATTGTTTTTTTTAGGTCATGCTTGATTCACAAGGGCAGAGCAAGGGATTTGGTTTCGTGCAATTTACTTCGCCTGAGGAGGCAAATCATGCTGTAAGTGGGCCTTATATATATATTGGACAAGCAAGCACCCCTGGCTAGCCCAGGGTCCCATGACACCCACCCACGTACGTCTAGGATCGAACCTAGGCGTGCACATTTAATTAAAAAAAGAAAAAAGGAAAGGGGAAATACCCTGCGCGTGTGGGGGCTCGAACACGAGACCTCCCACACCGCACGCCCATGCCACAACTAACTGGCCCATGAGAATTGAGTGTGGGCCTTAAATATATTTTGACTTGATTTTCTTCAATGATGGTAAGAGTGGACAATCTCCTTCTTGAGATAAATGTTACATAACTGATATAAAATACTCTACAGATAAATCAGATGAATGGAAAAATGATTGAAGGGAAACCGATATATGTGGCCATAGCTCAACGTAAAGAGGAAAGAGTTGCAAAACTGCAGGTATGTGCTATATGCTTCCAGAGATTTTTTTGTTTGATATGAAAAATTTGAAAAAGCTTTTTCTTCCCTAAATTTTTTGACTGAGCAAGCTATTATTTCTTTCTTCGTAGCCCTTTATTTATTTGTGATGCTGTTTCTCTCATTAAATTTTCTGTGGCTGCACTTCTACTCTTTATAGCGATCCACTGGACACGTGTGATTTGCTGCTGTTTGTCATTCCTACACTCTTTGTTAGTATGTTAACAACAACAACAACAACTGAGCCTTTTATCCCAAGCATATGGGGTAGGCTACATGAACCAACATGAGAATCGCGCCGGGTCCAGCACATGAATCCTCCGCCTCCACTCACTCCTACCGAATAATATACTTTCATTGGGTCCTTTAGCAACCATATCGTTTCGTATCACCTCCATCCATATTTTCTTCGGTCTCCCTTTTACCCTTTTGCCATTGCCCATATCGAGAGTATCTATTCGTCGAACCGGTGCTTCCATAGGTCTGCGTCGCACATGACCAAACCATCTTAGCCGGTTTTCCCGTATCTTCTCCTCCACAGGTGCTACACCAACTTTTGCATGAATATCCTCATTTCGCACATTATCTTTTCTAGTGTTACCGCACATCCAACGAAGCATGCGCATCTCCGCTACGTGTATCTTCTGTGTATGATGCTTCTTAGGAGCCCAACATTCTGTACCATATAATAAGGCATGCCGAATAGCGCTCAGATAAAACCTCCCTTTTAATTTTAACGGAAAGTGACGATCACACAAAATCCCTGTTGCACTCCTCCATTTCAACCAACCAGCTTGGATCCTTTGATTAACATCACTATCGATCTCCCCATTCTTTTGGATTTTGTTAGATGGCATAAATTATACTTTTAACATTGGACTAATATATTTATCGCTTGAGCCTTGATTATAAAACTGCTTTTAAAAGTAAGAGCCATTGGGACCCGTATAAAGTGAGCAATCAGTGTTGGTCCCTTGCCGATTGATGATGCTGGTGCATGCACATCAGTTTGCATTGCATGGTGCTCCTTCCTAATTGTAACTCACATTCTTCTTCTATCTCAATACTTTAACAACGGGAAATCCTGATGGATTTGCAAAATACGGAATAAAAGAGGTGACTAGGCCAGCCATACTCCTACGGTTAGGGAATAATCCCGCCGTAGTCACACTTCAGCTTCTAGCATTACATGGTAGTCGGTAAATAGTACTAGAGTAAAGGAAATCATAGTTCACAATTTTATTATATTACAATAAAGGAGTTCGAGATACATTTATTTTGCATAAAAAAATAACTAACTAACGAAATACAATGTGCTTAAAGCAAAAAGAAATGGCGCCGATGTTGCGGTCTAGACTTCCGCGATCTCGAATAACTGGTACTGCTTCTGGGCTGGATCCACTTCGTCCTCTGAGCATGCACACTAAAGTAGTCAGGGCGACACATATAGCAATAAATATATATGATGGGTACAATACTATTAAACATGAAAGGTGCAACAGAATACAGAACATAAGAATAATGAACATCAGTTGAATATGAACAGTGCGATATAAGTATCATGTCAGTAAACCAGGCAATGTGTATGTCACTATTTATCAGTCACTAAGTCCATGAAATCAATTGGTGAAAAGGATGCTCGTGTTTAACCAGGGTCTCGTGCATGCCCGAGACTATGGTCCACTGTTGCCCGGGACATAACCCTGCAGCCGTGCCGCTAGGCCCACGACCTAATGTATATATATATCACTAATATCGAATGATCATTCTCTAAGTCACTTACCTCGCTAAATACGAGTTCAATTCCACCTTGATTTCCCCATTCCCCATGTTATAGTATATATTCAAGTATTAGATAGGTTGTGAACAATTACGTATCGTTTTCACTTTCAATCACGTTTCCACTTATCAATATCACTTTCGTACTTGCCACAACCCAATCACTAACACTTATATATCGACAATGCACAACAGTCGTTAGGTCTCAATATAAACGATCACTATGCAGAAGATATAAAGCAAGCAAAAAACTAGGTAGAAATGCACTGAATAGATATTCACTAAATTATGACACCCAACGCCATATAACTTGAAAAATTTATCATAAATCACACGTATAGAATCGACCAAAACAATATAAAAGACGTATGAAGTATACTTGATTATCTAAGCAGTAAAATTAATTTCATGTCAATAGGAATTCAGGTTAGGAACTTATCATTTTAAATCAGCGATCCGTTGCTGAAATTCCGGTTTCAAAATTGGAAGTCCAATTTCGCGCGCTGTTTACTAGGGATTGTGTTTAGATTCAGGTATTTTCCCGGTTGAATAAAATCTAGTTCTATCTGTTAGGTTTCCAACGCATCAAACGGATTAATAATAAACTTTCTGTACTAGAAGATATGTCCTGTTTAGTGTGAAGGTGAAAGAAATGTCACTGCAGAAACTGCAGAACACGTTGACATTCTAAAATACAAACTAAATATCAAACGACTGTGAAATTGAACGAGACAAGATCCATGTATTAGATAGCTAAATTATCTACGCGACTATATATGACTCCGTGCATTTTCAGTTTTATAGGAACGTGCGGGTATTTAAATTCAGGTATCCTCGTGGAATGCTGCTCCGGATTGCAGTCCAGAGCCGCATTCCCGGTCAATTCTCGTTACAGTGGTCTATCAGCATTGAAGGGTAAACTTTAGAAGGTTCTAGTTTATCGAGTCGGCTTCGATACGAGCCGTAGTACATTACATTCCAATCTGTATTGAATTTAATATATATTTTTCAACGTGACATGTGCAGAGCATTCCAGTTTTAGCGTCGTCTTTAGGGGGCGACTTTACATGATTATAAACACGATATTTTGCATCCAAATTTCTACACGACATTCGTAATCAGTAAATGGATCTAACTATCGCAAGTTCCGCCATAATAAGATATGTTTTGGTTTATAGTTCGCATCGAACACTTAGGGTAGCGTTTGGTAATCGATCGAAAACACAAGATTTTCTTAACCAACAAGCGATAATTAATTCTTATAAATTCTAAATGATATCAATACAGGCTAACCAACCGAGTTGGGTTCGATTTATTACTACCAACATGATGGCTTAAGTATAAGTATTCGATTTATTACTTAACGTTATTTAGATATATAAATGTATATACCCACACACACATATATATATACATATCTATTTCTAATTATCTAGCATTAACATTAATCTATAAAATTATAATAGCATGAGTAGCAAGAGATGGGTTTTCTCTTGTCTTTGGCGAAAGTGGCACGACAAAGACGGCGGGCACGACATGGGCACAATCACGGCAGCGGCAACAAGCTTGGGCTCAGCTAGCTACGGGGTTCTGGGCTGATGGCTCGAGCTGGAGGAGGAGCTGGGGCAGGAGTGACGTCGGGGCGGTCGGAGAAGGATGATGGGACAATGGCTGAGTTGGCGATGACTCCGACAGAGGCGATGCACGGCGGCGGCAGCAACGGCTAGGGTTTGGGGGGTTAGAGCTCGGGTGTTGTGTCGTAGGGGTGTTGGTGCGTGGCGTGATAGGAGGGAGGTCGACGGTGGGTTTGGTGGTGATGTGGAAGTTGGTGGATCGATTGAGGAGATTGGGTTCGAGGGAGATGACGGTAGAGGTTGCGGTAGTGCTCAGGTGGTCGCGGTTGGGGAGAAGAGATCGGCGGAGGTGATGAGAAGGTGTTGCTGGTGGTCGTCGGTGATGAGGGTCGGAGCTTGGAGACGGGGAATTGAGTCTGAGATAGGGAAAACGAGCAAGATGGGATAAAAGTGGGGCTCGGTTGGAGGAGATGACGTTGAGGAGATCGTGGGGTCGGCGCGCAGATCACGCGACCGTTGGCGACGAGAATTCGTCGTAAGTGGAGCGGGTCTCGTAGGCGCGGCGTGAACGAGAAGGAGTCGTTGGCGAGAGAAAACGAGAGGGGATGGAGATGGAGGCGGCTGCGACGAGGCGAGGACGAGGTCATCGTGGAGGAGGGCGCGGGTCTTGCGGCGACGGCGCGAGGAAGGAGGAGACGTAGGAAAAGGCGGGAAAAGAAAAGAAGAGAAGGAGAAGAAGTGTGGGAGTCGGGTTGAGTAGGGGTCGGGTTTGGGTAGGGATAAGGAACAAGTTGGGTTTAGATTAGGAATAATTTAATAAATAAAATAATAAAATAATAAAAATATATTAAAAAGGAAAAAAAATCTGAAAAATACGGAAAATGTATATACGGAAACTGGGGATTTACATCATACCCCCTTACAAAAATTTCGTCATCGAAATTAAAGAACGAAAACAACGGAACAACACTACTCAAACATGTGCGGAAAACGTGAACAGATGTCCTCCTCGCGTTCTCAGGTAAACTCTTCTGGAGAACGACTACCCCAAGAAACTCGAACCAAGGGAATGACTTTGTTCTTTAGCACTTTTTCCTGACGATCGAGAATGGTGGTAGGCTGCTCCTCGTAAGACAGATCGGTGCCTAACGTTAACTCTGAATGGTCCAAGATATGACTGTCATCTCGAACATAGCGCCTCAACTGAGATACATGGAAAGTATTGTGCACACCAGCTAGCGATGGAGGCAAGGCAATCTGATAAGCCACCTCTTCTACTCTAGCACTTCAAAAAGTCCGATGAATCGGGGACTGAGTTTCTCGTGACTACCAAACCTGATCACTCCCCGAGTGGGCGATATCTTCAGAAACACGTCACCAATACCAAACTCCAACGACCTTCTGCCGGCATCTGTCCAACTCTTCTGTCTGTCCTGAGCCGCCTTGATACGTTGCCTGATCGTCTGAACTTTGCTCACTGTCTGCACTATAAGCTCAGGGCCCAACAACCTTCGTTCACCCATGTCATCCCAACAAAGGGGGGACGACACTTCTGTCCATACAGAGCCTCGAACGGTGCCATCTGGATGCTAGCTTGGTAGCTGTTGTTATACGAAAACTCCACCAGATGGAGGTGATCCTTCCAAGAGTCCTGAAAATCAAGCATGCATGCCCTCGGCATATTCTCGAGCATCTAGATAGTACACTCGGATTGCCCGTCTGTCTGCGGATGATAGGCCGTGCTGAACTTGATACACGTGCCTAAACTCTCCTGCAGGATCTTCCAAAAATGGGAAATGAACCTGGTGTCTCGATCAGACACGATACTAACGGGCACCCGGTGCAGTCTCACAATCTCCTGCATACACTTCTCCGCAAGCGACTCCGTCGATTGTCCGACTCGGAAGGGTATGAAATGTGCTGCCTTCGTGAGACGATCAACAATAACCCAGACAGCATTTCTGCCCCTTGGACTTCGAGGTAGTGCCGTCACGAAATCCATGGTGATGTGTTCTCATTTCCACTCTGGCACTGGAAGCGGTTGCAACAACCCTGCGATCCTCTGATGCTCGGCTTTCACATGTTGGCATACCATACACTTGGAGACGAAGAGAGCAATCTCCCTCTTCATCCCGTTCCACCAGAAGTGTTGCCTTAAGTCTTTGTACATCTTGGTGCCACCTGGGTGCACCGAGTAAGCGGAACTATGTGCCTCAGCTAGAAATTCATCTTGAATACCCCTTTTGGAACACACAATCGACTGCCAAATCTTAGAGAGCCATCTCCGTGAATCTGCAAATCCGTCCTCAAACCAGCCTCAACTAACCCTCTGAACTTCTGCAACCGAGAGTCTCCAGCCTGCATAGCTTTGATGCGATCTATAAGCGATGATTGAACTTTCAACTGCCAGAGCTGTTCGGGCACACTCGGTGTAACTACCTTCAACTCTGAGTCTTTGAAGGTCATCGAGAACCCCCTTCTGACAAGTCAGCAACGCAGCCGACGGCCTGCGACTGAGAGCGTCAGGAACGACGTTCACCTTCCCCGGATGATACTGCAGATCAATATCGTAGTCTGCCATCAATTCCAACCACCGGCGTTGTCTCATATTCAGCTCCTTCTTAGTGAACACGTATTTCAAACTTTTGTGATCTCTGTACACTTCCACTCTTTCGTCTAGCAAATAATGCCTCTATATCTTTAAAGCGAACACAACGGCCGCTAACTCCAGGTCATGCGTGGGGTAGTTCTTCTCGTGAGTTTTCAGCCGACAAGAAGCGTAAGCCACCATCCGACCGTACTGCATTAATACACAACCCAAACCTTTTCCCGACGCATCACTATGAACAACCAAGCCATCCGAGCTGTCTGGCACAGTTATGATTGGGGCCGTGGTCAACTTTAGTTTCAACAACTCGAACGCCTGGGTGCACTCCTCCGACCAAGCATACGGCTCCTTCTGTGTGAGCTTTGTCAAGGGTTACACTACTCTGGCAAAATCTTGGACGAACCGTCGATAATACCTAGCCAATCCCAAGAAACTTCTTATCTCAACAACTGATTTCGGCGTCGGCCAGTCTCTGAAAGATTCGATTTTCTTCGGATCCATTGAAATGCCGTCACTCGAAACGACATGCCCCAGATATTGCACCTTGTCGAGCCAAATCTCTCACTTGCTTATCTTAGCATAGAGCTTCTCCTCCCGCAGAACCTGCAATACAATTCGTAGGTGCTCGGCGTACTCCTCTCGACTTCTCAAATAGATGAGAATGTCATCGATGAATACGACAAAAAACTGATCCAAGTACTTGGAGAAACCATGTTCATCAAGTCCATAAATATGGCCAGTGCATTGGTAACACCGAACGGTATCATAAGAAACTCATAATGGCCATATCGGGTTCGGAAAGCCGTCTTGCATACATCCTCTGCCTTAACCCTTATTTGGTGATACCCCGACCGAAAGTCTAGTTTTGAGAAACCCGAGCACCACCCAGCTGGTCAAACAAGTCGTCGATGCGAGGAATGGGATACTTGTTCTTCACGGTCATCCTGTTCAACTCCCGGTAGTCAATGCACATGCGCAAGGAACCGTCTTTCTTCTTAACCAGTAATCCAGGAGCACCCCACGGGGAAACGCTTGGATGGATAAATCCCTTGTCTAAAAGATCTTCTATCTGTTTCTTTAATTCTGCCAACTCCACTGGCGCTATCTTGTAGGGAGCTTTGGAAACTGGCGCCGTTCCTGACATCAGGTCGATCGAGAAGCTCAATACGCAAAGCGGGGGTAAACCAGGTAGATATTCAGGGAACACATCAAGAAACTCTCGAACTACCTCCGGTGCTGGCTCCTCGTCTATCTCCATAGCTATCAAGGTCTTCGGCTTTGCTCGGAATTTAGCTGGTTCCAAAGACTCGCTGCCGCCCACGAACACGAACTCCGGGTGATTAGGAATGAGAAAAGTCACACTCTTAGCCCGGCAGTTGATAACAGCATGGAACGTGCTCAACCAATCCATCCCAAGAATGGCATCGTAGCTACCAGTCCCAATCAGAAGGAAGTTTGCATAAAGTTCCCTGCCACAAACCACCACAGGGCATAACCTACACTCTTGGTTGGACACAATAATTCTGTTACCCGTATGTATCTCCTAACCCTTGGTCAACGGCTTGTGAGGTCTAGAGCGCGTGTCAACAAACCATATAGAAATAAAGCAATGCGAAGCACCCGAATCAAAGAGAATTCTAGCTGGTACAGAATAAACAAGGAGGGTACCTGTAACTACTTCTCCAGAAGCCTCTGCCTGCTTGGCGGACAGGGTAAAAGCTCGTTCCTGATTCCGACCAGTACCAGTATGCCTCTGATCGAATAACCGCTGCTGGGATACCAGAGGTGGACCCCTCTGAGCTGAAGTGCCGTACGACGGTTGATGTTGCTCGAACCCTCCCTGTAGCTCGGATCTCTGAAGCACCCGCTAACCCTGTGCTCGCTGGATCCGCAAAGCAGACACTGCCCCTGGGCTCTGCGACAATCTCTCTGCATGTTTCCTGTTCTCTGGCAATAATTGCAAAACAGGGCCCTCCGCTGCGGCTGCTGAGGTGAGAAGGTATGCTTCATCTGCGTAACACCCGGCCTATGGATTGGGATCATTCCATGGGGAGGAAAGGTAGCCCGTGCTGGAACTACGCGGGGTCTCCTGTCCACCGATCGTTGGCCCTTGGCCTTCTTCGCCAATCTTTCCTGTACTCGGGCAGCGTTCAACATCTGAGCGAAGGTCGGCAGATTGAGAGACGCGATAAGTTGCTGTAGTTCAATATCGAGCCCCTGCTAAAACCGTCTTGCCCTGGCGGCTTTGGTAGCTATCATGTACGGTGCGAAGCGACTCAGCCGGTTAAACTCTGCGGCGTAGACATCCACTGAGCGTCCATTTTGCTTCAACATGATGAATTTCTCCTCCATCTCGGCCTTGGCAGTAGCCGGAAAATAGTGATCTAGCTGAGAACGTGTCCCATCTGATAGGTTTCTTTAGCCGGCTTTCCTCTACGGACCACCACGTGCGAGCCTCGTCTTCTAGCTGGATCTTCACTACGCTCACTCGGTTATCGTCAGGAACCCAAACGGCCATCAAAAGGTTCTCCACGTTGACGAGCCATTGCTCTGCCTCGAGTGGATTTGCCTATCCTGTGAAAACTGATGGATGAAGCCTTCTAAAGTCCGAAACGGTACCAATCCTAGCCTGTGTAGTCGGTATGAGGGCGCCCTCGGGGGCGGCGGGAACAGCCGTAGATCTTCAGGGCGGTAATTGCGGTTTCCTGTACCGCTTTCAATCCCTCAGCCAAGAGATCGGTCTTCCTCTCCTGAGCCTGGGCTAGGGTCGTTAGTGTGCTAAGAATCTTCTCGGTACGATCGTGGGAATCGGTACCTGAGGAGTTGCCCGAGGAGTCCATATTTCTTAAAAAGATCAAAAGAAATTAGATTCAAACAAGGGCTACACGATAATTCAACGAGAATTAGAAAGTGAAAAGAAATGTAACAACGCATACGTTAAGGGTGTAACTCAATTTAGGGATCTCTCGACCGAACTGTAATTTCATCCAAAACCTGAGCTCTGATACCAATAAAACTATGTCACGCATCCTTCCCAAAATACGGAATATGAGGGGTGACTAAGCCAGCCATGCTTCTACGGTCAAGGAATATTCCTACCGTAGTCACACTTCGGCTTCTAGTATTATATGGTAGTCGGTAAACAGTACTAGAGTAAAAGAAATAACAGTTCACAACTTTATTACATTACAATAAAGAAGTTCGAGATACATTTATTTTGCATAAAGAAATAACTAACCAACAAAATACAATGTGCTTAAAGCAAAAAGAAATGGCGCTAATGTTGCGGTCTAGACTTCCGCGATCTCGAATAGCAGGTCTTGCTCCTGGGCTGGGTCCACTTCGTTCTGTGAGCATGCACACTCAGGTCGTCAGGGCGATACATATAGCAATAAATATATATATGATGGGTACAATACTATTAAACATGAAAGGTGCAACAGAATACAGAACATGAGAATAATGAACATCATTTGAATATGAACAGTGCGATATAAGTATCATGTTAGTAAACCAGGCAATGTGTATGTCACCACTTATCAGTCACTAAGTCCATGAAATCAATTGGTGGAAAGGATGCTTGTGTTTAACAAGGATCTCGTGCATGCCCGAAACTACGGTTCACTGTTGCCCGGGGCATAACCCTGCAGCCGTGCCGCTAGGCCCATGACCTAATGTATGTATATATATATATATATAGATATATATCACTAATATCGAATGATTATCCTCTAAGTCACCGTATCTCGGTAAATACGAGTTCAATTCTACGTTGATTTCCCCATTCCCTAGGTTATAGTATGTATTCAAGTATTAGATAGGTTGTGAACAATTACGTATCGCTTTCACTTTCAATCATGTTTCCACTTATCAATATCACTTTCGTACTTGCCACAACTCAATCACTAACATTTATATATCGACAATGCACAACAGTCACTAGGTCTCAATATAAACGACCATTATGAAGAAGATATAAAGCAAGCACAAAAATAGGGAGAAATGCACTGAATAGATATTCACTAAATTATGACACCCAACGCCACTTGACTTGCAAAATTTACCATAAATCACACGTACAAAATCGATCAAAACAATATAAAAGGCGTACGAAATATACTTGATTATCTAAGCAGTAAAATTAGTTTCATGTCAATAGGAATTCAGGTTAGGGACTTATCATCATTTTAAATCAGCGATCCGTTGCTGAAATTCCGGTTTCAGAACCGGAAGTCCAATTTCGCGCACGGTTTACTCAGGATTGTGTTTAGATTCAGCTGTTTCCCCAGTTGAATAAAACCTAGTTCTATCTGTTAGGTTTCCAACGCATCAAACGGATTAATAATAAACTTTCTGTACTAGAAGATATGTCCTGTTTAGTGTGAAGGTGAAAGAAATGTCACTGCAGAAACTGCAGAACACGTCGACATTCTAAAATACAAACTAAATATCAAATGACTATGAAACTGAACGAGACAAGATCTGTGTTAGCTAACTAAATTATTTACGCGGCTATATATGACTCCGCGCATTTTCAGTTTTATATAGGAACGTGCAGGTATTTAAATTCAGGTATCCTCGTGGAATGCTGCCCCGGACCGCAGTCCAGAGCCGCATTCCCAGTCAATTCTCGTTACAGTTGTCTATTAGCATTGAAGGGTAAACTTTATAAGATTCTAGTTTATCGAGCCGGCTTCGATACGAGCCGTAGAACATTACATTCCAATCTGTATTGAATTTATTATATATTTTTCAACGTGACATATGTGATGCATTCCGGTTTTACCTTTAGGGGCGATTTTATATGATTATAAACACGATATTTTGCATCCAAATTTCTACACGATATTCGTAATCAGTAAAGAGATCCAACTATCACAAGTTCCGCCATAATAAGATATGTTTTGGTTTATAGTTCGCATCAAACATCTAGGGTAGCGTTTGGTAATCGGTCGAAAACATAAGATTCCTTAACCAACAAGCGATAATTAATTCTTATAAATTCTAAACGACATCAATACGGGCTAACCAACCGAGTTGGATTCGATTCATTACTACCAACATGATGGCTCAAGTATAAGTGTTCGATTTATTACTTAACGTTATTTAGATATATAAATGTATATACCCACACACACATATATATATACATATCTATTTATAATTATCTAACATTAGCATTAATCTATAAAATTATAATAGCATGAGCAGCAAGAGATGGGATTTCTCTTGTCTTTGGCGAAAATGGCACGACAAAGACGGCGGGCACGACACGGGCGCGATCACGAAAGCGGCAACAAGCTTGGGCTCAGCTAGCTATGGGGTTCTGGGCTGATGGCTTGAGCTGGAGGAGGAGGAGCTGGTGCGGGAGTGACGTCGAGGCGGTCGGAGAAGGAGGATGGGACGATGGCTGAGCTGGCAATGACTCCGACATAGGCGATGCATGGCGGCAGCGGCAGCGGCTAGGGTTTGGGGGTTAGAGCTCGGGTGTTGTGTCGTGTCGTGGTGGTGTTGGTGATGGCTCGCAAGTGGTGTGATAGGAGGGAGGTCGACGGTGGGTTTGGTGGTGATGTGGAAGTTGGTGGGTCGATAGAGGAGTTTGGGTTCGAGGGAGATGACGGTGGAGGTTGCGGTAGTGTTCAGGTGGTCGCGGTTGGGGAGAGGAGATCGGCGGAGGTGACGAGGAGGTGTTGCTGATGGTCGTTGGTGATGAGGGCCGGAGGTTGGAGATGGGGAGTTGAATTTGGGAGTGGGAGAGAGGGAGAGGGAGAGAGAGAACGAGCAAGATGGGATAAAAGTGAGGGGCTCGGTTGGAGGAGATGACGTTGAGGAGTTCGTGGGGTCGGCGCGCAGATCACGCGTCCGTTGGCGACGAGAATTCGTCTTAGGTGGAGCGGGTCTTGCCGGCGCGGCGTGAGCGAGAAGGAGCCGTTGGCGAGAGGAAACGAGAGGGGATGGAGATGGAGACGGTTGCGACGTGGCGAGGACGAGATCATCGCGGAGGTGGGCACAGGTCTTGCGGCGACGGCTCGAGGAAGGAGGAGACGTGGGAAAGGGCGGGAAAAGAAGAGAAGGGGAAGGAGAAGAAGTGTGGGAGTCAGGTCGGGTTTGGGTAGGGATAAGGAATAAGTTGGGTTTAGATTAGGAATAATTTAATAAATAAAATAATAAAATAATAAAAATATATATAAAAGGAAAAAAAGGAAAAAAATTCTGGAAAAAATACGGAAAATATATATATGGAAACTGGGGATTTACACGAAGTCTCTATGCTTAAGTTGACGCCTGTCTATGGATTCATATGTAATCTTGACCGTCACCTATTATTTAAACAAAAAGTTTAAATAGAAGAATAGGTTAACATTATGTATTTGTGAAGTGGGAAACTTCATATATATTGTTGACACTCACCTGTTTTCTAATGCCCCGTGCATGTGTCCTCACTCATTCTAATGCCCATGCTTTTGCATGACTCGACTTGCTGCTGCTGCAATTATTTATTTATTTATTTATTCGCAGGCCCACTTTTCTCAACTTAATATTCAAAGTCCAATGGCAACAACACCTACTCCATCAGTTCCTGTGTACCATCCTGATCCACCTAGGCCTGCACGTCCGCCGCTTTACTATGGTCAAGGACCTCAAGGTGCTCCTGGCCTCATGATGCCTCGAACTGCTTCTTTTGGCTTTCCACAGCAACTATTTCCAGGAATCTGGCCTGGTGCCGCTCCAAGCTTTATTACGCCTTACCCTGTTCAGAGGCCGGGGCAGGCCGGGCAGAGCACAGGGATTAGGCGAGGAAGAATTGAGCAGCCGCAGATTCAGCAACCTCAGGTATAGCAAACTCTTGAGCCAGCATGCTTGCGTTTTTTTATTTTATTCTTTGTTCGGTTGGTCAGCGTATAACACATAAACGGATTATATGCTGCATAATCGGGTCACGCGTGATTACACAATATTGTATTTTTAATACAAATAATTTAGAAATATCCTTCGAAAATATTTAAAAGATAGAAGAAGATATTATGCATATAGGGACAATAAAGAAAGGAACTGGCCTTTTATTTATTAGTTATTTACCTTGCATATCCTGTGGGCTATGCATATTGTATGTGTCCATTTAGGTGACCACTCTGCCATGTATGTTGCCTAGGACCAATTCTGCGGTCATTCACCCTTATAATACTATTCAATGCACTTGATAGCCGAAATATTTTCAGTGGACAACCAAACGGCCTTTTAAACCTTGTTTTACAACAGTGCTTTTATATATCGATTGCATAAACCTGTCAGCTGACTACCTACAAACGCTAAGCACGATAAGCGGGCATCATTTTTTGCTTCTTAGCTATACACGCGCGCGCACCCCACTAAAATAAAAGAGGACAAGGCTCAGGCCTCCTTCAATTTGATATTTGATAAAGATGTCACAAGTCGACTGTAGATTTAACATAGAGAATGATCTCGAACCATACGCTCCTTCATCCTTGCTACGACAGCATGTCAAAAGAATTCTGTTTTACCTTTTATCAAATGAGGAGTTTTCATTTTTATGGTTTTTCTCAATTTTCCACTTTCTAGTTTTCCTAGACTATTTCCTGAAGGCAAGGAAAGGTAGAATGTTGCCCCTGCTTTAGCTCTGGGTTTTGAATCCGGCTGTGATGCTCATCCAGTAGATAGGTAATCCGTGAATTAATTTTTTCAGCTGCCAAACATTGCTCGAGACAAAGAAAATAATTAATAATTAGCCTATATAATGGGTTCAAGTTCTTTCGTCTAACCACCGGACCTTTACTATTCAATCATCACTTGAAGCCTTTATAAGATGCATATTTGTTTTAGTCCTGGTTTTGTATTCAAGATATATTGGAGTTGCACGTGTGGCATTAACAGATTAACTGCTTAGGCATGCAATTATAATTATTCTCTGGAAGTTTTTTCGCCCGTCCATCTCCACTTCTGTGTGGTTGAAGTTCAAATAACCACAACATTTTTGGTTAGCTTTTTTGTCGACGTCGTTGTCGCTACCCCATCACCAAACTAATGCTAACAAACAAGGTTTCGTAGATATCCTTATCCTCCCCCCCCCCCCCCACCCCATAAAAAAACACCATCCGTTTTACTGGAGCTTTCTTTATATAACGAACAAAATTTTCGTCAAACGAAGGAAAATATTGACAGGATTTTGGTATGTTCTAATCTTGGATTGAGGACTTTTCACAGTTACCAAAGAGCATTGTATACAATTTGATACATTACAATTTATGCTTTATAATGCCAAAAACAGTCCCACAATTATTCTGGATGCATTGGAAACGGTGACGGTATGGATACAAATCCGTTACAGATTCGTCTCTTCAACAAAAAATCCGTCCGACATAGGGTTTTGTTATCTTTTGAGTTGATAATTTATGTATTTTTAGCAAGCTGAAGACCCGTGCTGTTTATTCGTGAATCTTTTGTTTGGCAAGCTGTTGTTTTTCTAGAAGCTATTCTTTTTCGTGTTCTGACTTCAGCGTTTTTTCTTGTTATCATATTTACGATTTTACTTCGTCTCTGTAATTTTGGTTCAGGGTTCATGTTATGGGAATGATTTTGGCACTAGTTTCCATTAACATGAACAAGCTTGCATCTGAATTATATTAAGTTTGATGTTGGATTTTTATTTTTATTTTCATTTTATCCAGCCAGTGCAGTTGAATGCTAATAATGCTGTGGGCCCATCTATGAGGCCTCAGGGCCTAATGGTTCCGATGATGCTGGTGCCTCTTGATGCTAGAAGCATGAAAGTTGCTCCAGTGGATGCAGACCGTTCTCCATCAATCCCGATATCATCGCTCGCCTCTACTTTAGTTTCAGCACCTCATGAGCAACAGAGAAGGGTATGAATTTATCGACTCGTCCTGAATTATGTATTACTAAAATATCTTACCTGCATCGCATGTGCATTGAAAAGTGTAAATTGAAGATTATGCGGTAGTGATTTAAACCCAACCTGTAGGAAATGGGCAATTTTTTTTATTAAAAAAATGCCGCAGACCTGATTTAAACAAAATATCCAGGACCTGATTTTGATTATCATTAAAGGAATATAGATATTCTATCGTAATGTCAGTGTTGCCAAGTTTTTGATAATTTTATGTCATGTTCGTGTCCTGTGTCCGTCTCATACTTAGGCACATGATTTATGCATAATGTTTTTTTTCCCTCCGGAGAAGAATAAACAATGTATGCATTGGTGCACGATTGCATTCTTCCCTCCATACATAAGGATTTTATGACCATTTTTTCTTTCACACACACACACATTAGAATTATTTTGAAGCGTCGCAAGACCCGGGATCGATCGGTAACCTAATATAAAATGCATGTGTGCTTTTTCAGATGCTAGGTGAGCAATTATACCCGCCTGTTGCACAATTGGTGGGAGATCAAGCCGGCAAAGTGACTGGAATGCTGCTGGAGATGGATCACGCAGAGGTCCTCCACCTCATTGAATCTCCAGATGCATTGCAGAAGAAAGTCAAGGAAGCCATGGAAGTCCTGAAAAATTCAGCTGCCACCCACTCAGAGGATGCCGCATTAGAGTGAATTAATTCAAGTGAAGCTGCTTTGCTTCTTTCCTTCTTTTTTTCTTTTTCCCATTTTTATCAAACTTTTTGTGGAGATTTGGTGTGGTATGAGTGAAAAAAGCATAAATAATTTTGGCCTTTTAACTTGTTTTGCAGTCCTGTTTAATTATGTGTATTTTCTGGATAATTTTATGACATTTGTGTAATAAACTTACGAGACTTTTGTCGTGCATGTTGGTAGTTAATTTCTGTGTAATTTTGAGGAAACTGTGTTGTGTCTTACCTTCCACATCGTGATGGTGGGTGGGTGTTACTTATGGGGGCTAATTGAGGCAAGGTAATATGTACGATATAACTTCCTGTTAACAAACATGGAACTTTGCATTTTATTTCCTGAATGATAGTCTGTTATAGAATATAAAACTCATTATAACTTCGGAGTTATGGTAGTGGACGGGACGTTTGATATGATATTAGAATATAAAATAATAACCCTCATGCCTCAACCCTTGTTATAATCTGTCATGTCCCGCTTTCTAAAATACGGAATACGAGGGGTGACTAGTCCAGCCATGCTTCTGCGGTCGAGAAATGAATCCGCTGTAGTCACATTTTGGCTTCTAGCGTTACATGGTAAACAGTAAGTAATGTTAACATGTGATAAAATATCAAAGAAGGTATCAGCAAGTCCTGCTATAACGATATCAATGGTAAACGAGAGTCTCAATAAGGGAAAAAGGCGCCCACATAGATATAGTGATACAACAACTGAACTATGCAATGATACACAAGTATAATGCATATCAAAAGACAAATCAATAAAAGCTACCCCGCAAGGGGCTCACAAGAGAGAACAAAGAATACCAAATAAAACTGCTAAAGACCCGCCAATCACTGAACCTCAGTCTGCTCCTCGAGATATCCGTAATCCAGCTCCGACGGAAACCTATCTCGAAACCTGGTCACCAAGTGTCCAGGGGTGTCAAATCACCCGCAAGTATTCAGGTGTGCCACAGCGCACGTGCAGCGGTGCAGTGCACAGTAAGCAGTCAAAGTGTATGTCAAATGTAAGCATGCAGGCAATGGCGTATACATAGGAATAAATATCACGTTACAAAATGAAACAAGTAATCAGGACGTCCTACGGTTAATGTCACTAAGTATGTATATAGTGTAAGTTCTTTGAAATTGATCGGTGGTGGCCTGAGTCACCCGGTCCACCGGCATCATGAACAAGGAAGCTGTTTGGGGCCCATAGGCTATGCCTCCAGATGAGGTGGAGCGCGAGTTACAGTTGCAGTTGGAATACTTCTCGCAAGTGAATGCCATTGATGTTTCACTTTCTGCGCCAATCAAGAAACCAAATCTTAGTATCTCGAACCCAAGGGCAACCATATCAAACCGCGATTCGTTCGCGAACACGACACACGAAGTGCGGAGTGGAAAGAGGAAAAGGTCCCACCGGGCGTGCCAGAATCTGTTTACCGCCGGAAACCGGGAAGACGCGATGAACGTCTTGCCTGAATCTGGGGGCAGATGCTAATTGGTGCTATCCGTCCATCTCTCCGATGATGCCAAGTTGATTTATGGCGCCGTGTATCGAAGGTTTAAACGGATGCGGCCGATTTAGCAGACTTCGTCAGATTCCCCCTCGTTTGAGGGGTTTTTGATTGTGGGGACGCTCTTCCCTGCAGGCGCAAACCCCTGCAGTTAATTACGCTACCGCATCGCGATAACAACTTTCTCCTTCTCCAGATGGTCACTTCGTGTCGTGGCTGTTTGTTTTGTTTGTGGTTGCCCGTGGATTGTATACAGAGACTAATTTATGTTGTCGCCCGTAGAACGTGGATTAGTCTAAATCCGTATCTTCTTAGATTTGGGTTTGGGGGTTGTGTTTAAGGATACGTTAGTCTCATTTGAGACTAAGATCAACTTAAACATTTGTTAATGATACGTTAGTCTAATTTTAGACCAAGATCAACTTAACAGGATCGTTTAGATCCAACAAGAGAGCGTTTGGGCTGCCTCTGTTGTTTAGTTTAGGGACATTGCGGTCGAATGTTAGTTTAAGGACATTACGGTCCAATGTTAGTTTAAGGACATTTCGGTCCGTTGGACATTTCGGTCCATTGGTAGTTTAAGGACATTTCGGTCCAGGGTAAGGATATCGTAGTCCGTGGGTTTAAAGGGACCCCACAGTCCAAGTTAAGGACATCGTAGTCCATGAGTTTAAGGACCCCACAGTCCGGTTTAGAGACACCGTAGTCTATAAGGTTTAAGGACGTCGTAGTCCATGAGTTTAAGGACCCCACAGTCCGTAGAAATGTGTGGTTGTCGGGACCCGTCACCTTTCTGAAAACGTTGAAGGATTACAACGACAAATATCAGAGAAGTAAAGAGATGTACCCTCGAACCGGGTGTAGATTGATTGGAAGATCTGTAGCCCAGTTTAAGACTAAGGTCTGTTGAATATTCGTGAGCAGATGGGCTCGGTTCGATATAAGTTGAGGACTTATGGCTAGAATTGGGCTAAGTCCAATTAAAATATTTAATATTTTATTGTTCTGAGCCGTTGAACATTTACTTGGGCTTGGCCCTTTTAATAATGCTGAGCATTAGACCCTGACATTCTTTGTCTTGTTTTGAATGCAGAGCATTCATCAGAGCCTTAGCTCCTTAAAGAACAATTTATGTTCATTCAGCGCAACATATGGTGCGCTAGGCGCTTTGCACCAAAAAAGTGTAGTGCGCTTCTGCCATGTGGTGCGCATGTAAATGTTGCGCTCTGCACTAAGCGCAGAGCCAGGTTGTGAGCGCTGAGCACTAGTCCATGAGCGTATTGCGCTGGCGCATACGTGAATGACACGTGTTGCGCTTGGCGCCGAGCGCCAGCCCATGAGCGCAGTGCGCTGTTTTAGAAGCGCAAGGCGCAAGTTGTATCTGTGGTTGACACGTGGCCTGTCTTGGCGCTGAGCGCCGGTCCAAGGAGCGCAAAGGCGCAGTTCATGAGTGCAAGGCACTTTCCAATAGCGCAGAGTGCACTTGATCAAATTTATGATCAGAGAACAAGTTTATGTTCTTCTGAAGGAGGCTTTGCCTCTAAATTCAAGAACAAAAATTCTTGTTTATTTATTTATAAAAAGGCACTGCCTTTGTAGATCAATGATCTGTAAATGAAGTAAATACTTCTTCTTTTTGTTTATCATAAGATCTTTTGATCTCTTTTATATCAAAGACTTTGGTCTTTTGTAGATCTATGATCTTTTTAGAAGATAGTTCTTCTTTTTACGAGATAATTTCATCTCTGTGTTCAAGAATAATGTTCTTTACCTTGAAGAAGATGATCTTCTTTTGCTAAAGGCTTGCCTTTCTCTCCTCGAGTTTTCTCAAAGTTTTTAGGGAGGTTTCTCTATATTTTTCTCTGTATGTCTGAGACTTGAAGTCTAGGGGCCTTTATATAGAGCCAATTGATTTGTTAAATCAGTTTTAAGAGACATTTCTTTGATTGATTTGGGAATATTTCCCACCGTTGGATCTTTGATCCTAGAGCTTCTGCTTTGCAGAAGATAATCTTCTTGTTCTAATAAGATTGAGAAATCTTTCCATGCAGAATTTGTTCTGTCTTTGGTAATTTTTATTTACCATTGGATCGTTGATCCAACGATACTTAAAGCACAATCTTGTTGTTTGGAAAGATTTTGAGGAATCTTTAATTAATGGTTTATCATTATTATTAGATCCTTTGATCTATCAGTGGGAATTTTTAATTCCAGCGCTGGCGCACCTTGCGCCAGCGCACATACGTTCGACACATGGCGCGCAGCGCAACTGCGCTAGCGCACTCGTGTTTGACACGTGGCGCGCAGCACGGAGCGCAACGCAACTGCGCTAGCGCATCCGTGTTTGACACGTGGCGCGCAGCGCATCTAGCGCATTGGCTCTGAAGTGTTACTTCAACTTTTGAGTTTTGAAATTTTAAAATAGAGGTTTGCTCTGATTGGGGTGCACTGCTTAGGATGCAACGCACCTGGTGCTAGCGTGTCTGTGTCTGACACGTGGCGCGCAGCGCATGTAATACCCGGTTCATTTATATACGCCTATATCCGTATTTCTCTTTAACCTATAAAATTTTTATTTTTATTTATAATTATTTATTATTTTAAAAACTCCATTAAACCCTAAAACCCAAAACCTACTATATCTCATTTTTCCCCAGATTCTTCCTTGAAGCCCCGGCCCCCTCTTCCATTATTATTTCTTTTATTTTTATTTTACAACCCCGGCCCAGCACCATTCCTTTTTATTATTTATTAAATTAAATAACCTTTTTCCCAGCCCAGCCCAGCAGCCTACGTAAATTAAAATAGGATTTAAATTTAAACCCAGCCCAACTTCTTCAGCCCAGCTCTTTCACCAACCCGACCCGGCCCACACCGTACACTTCATCTTCCCAACGGCTCCCTCCCATTTTCCCGCTCCCTGTTCCCTCGATCCACCATCTTCGTCGCACCTCGTGCCCATGCCCACGCCCGCGCTCGTGCGCCGTTACCCCATGATGCGCACCCCTCGTCTCCCCGATCTCCCTCACACCCTCATTCCTCTCTCTCTCTTCTCAAATCTTCCCTCTCGTTCACCAAGCCGACCACGACCCACTACAGATTCCTTTACCCGCTCCTCTCGACAACGACGACAAACCTCTTCCCTTCCTCCTCCACCAACTGAGCCCCTCACCACTCCACTACGTCGACCGAGCACCCTGCCAAACTCCCCTGCACACCCAACCCACTCACACACGAGCTCGGCTACCCTGCCTCCATCAACGCCGGCATCCCCTCACCGCTGGACACCGCCTGAGCACCAACACGACCTCCTCCACGTCGCCAACAGCCTCCATCGACCGAGCACCTCCTCACCTTCTTCCCCCTTCAGCTCCCTCACCCGACCTCCTCTCTCATCACATCAATCTCTCTCTCTCTCTCTGTATCTCTCTCTCCCTCTGTACTCTCTCTCTCTCTCTCTCTCTCTCTATACCTCACTCCCCTCTCCCTCTCTGTTACACACACACACTCTCCCTCTCTCTCTCTGTCTAACTCTCTCTCCCTCTCTCTCTCTGTCTGTCTAACTCTCTCTCTCTCTCTCTATAAATCTCTCTCTCTCCCTCTCAGCGCCTCTCCTCCCTGCTGGAGCCACAGTGTCCGTCGCACCCACCGAGACATCGAGTCCAAGAACCAAGCTCGAGCCAAGCCCAAGCCTAGCCGAGACTCGTCGTATTGTTGCTACTTCGTGCCCGTGCCGTGTCACCACTGCCTTCGCTGTCGTGCCATCAATTCATCGTCAAAGGCAAGTATTTATACTTGCTACATGCTAATCTAATTACATTACAAACTCAAATAGTATAGGTTGCTAATTTACAATTTATGATAACTCATGTGATATACCTGTTCGATGTGTGACCTCAATGAAAATATTCGTCTAAATTGACGGAATTGGTTTGTCTATGCTGGCTCATGCAGTGATGAATACTGTGTATAAATTTCACTGGAAAATACGACCGTTAATAGCTAAAACGAATACCCCCAAATTTACCCGTAAAACTAGAAATTTACCATATCTGAAAATCGTTAAAATCACCGTAAATTATGTACATACTGGAATGTTGCGTTCGAGGGCTAAAATCGAAGCCGACTCGATGAACTATAATCCTATGTAAATTTCTATCTATTTCTGTATTGATATTGTGGCAATATTTAGATCGGAGTGCGACTCTGGACTGCAGTCCAGAGCGACTCTGGTTGCTGTTTACTGTTCTATAATGCGTGCCACCTGTTTTCCTGAACTCGTATGTTGCGGAACTCCACAGTTTAGTAAAGGTGAAACTGTTAGCTAGATAACACAAGTAGTTTCATTCTGTTTCATCGTCGTTTGCTATTTAATCTGTAATTTAAAAGATGGGGACGTATAACAGTCCCAACAGAATCAGAATTGACATACTAGTATTGAACAGTGTATAACTCCTGACGTAAAGACGCGATTGAAGATCCGTTTATTGTGTTGAAAACTTTATTGGAAACCCTAGATTTCATTCAACTGTAGCGTCATTAAATTCTGATCCCTACTGGGGTTAAAATGCGTTGCGAAACGGACTTCCGATTCTGAAACCGGATTTCCAGCCGTGAACGCTTAAAATGAATTGGCCATAACTAGTGATCCTGAAACCCGATTGACGTAAAACTAAATTCGCTGGATAGATAATCAAACATACTATTTATTCCCCGTTCATCGTTCCGCTAAACTGTACACGTATGATTTATGATAAATTATGCAAGTGGTAGAATACTGATTTATGACATTTTAATCATGCTTTACATACTGTTCCCTCATCATATCATACATATGTCACTGCATTGATAACCTAGTGATCATGTGCTTTACCCAGTGTTAGGTATTAGTGATGATTGTGGCAAGTACGTTAGTGTTCGTGCATGAGTGAATAAGTGAAAGTGACACATACTTGTACACAATCAGTGAACCCTACTATTCTATTGCATTGTCGACGTCTGTGGGACGCGTGTAAGTGTGACTATAAGTGGTATGGGACACTTATGGAAGCTTTTGCATGGGTGTCGCAGATAAAGCACCAGACACTGCCATTTATCTTGGGTATTAGTCGGGACGTGCTTGATGGAGATCCTGTCTCCAGTTCTCGCGCAGACTTGTCACAGACCGGCTGGTATTTGAGGTTATGGTTAGCATTTGATGTAGACTACGGGGTGTGGGGTAGTTTGAGTGTGAGTTCAACAGAATCTCGGGAGTCCCATGCCGGCTTATATATATGGAGATATATGGAGATTTACAGGGTACATGATTATTACCGTGAGTTACATTTTAGGCCCATGGTCCCTTACCCTTGGGTCCTACCCTTGGGTGGAGGACACTCGCAAGTGGTTGACTCTCACACTTGGACTGACGATAGGCTTAGTGACCTGCACAGTGAGACTTAGAGACTGATAGGGATAATGGCATTGATATACATTACTTTCTGTGTTGACATACCTGACATACTATTTTTACTGCTTTACTGTTCACCTGATCTACTAGACACTGCATTGGTTACTGCATGTTCATATCTTTACCGTCTTGATTTATTGTTATATATATCTATTATCACCGTTCGAGTTGCCACTTGCATCTATATATTTATATTGCTATCGTGTCGCTCTGACCACCTGAGTATGCATGCTCAGAGTGAGGAGTGGATCTAGCCTGGACTGGGACCAGACGTATATCACGGACATCTTGAACATCTATCCAGAGTTATACCCTTTTTACCTTCATCAGGTCAGTTCTTGGCATTTGTTTCGTTTCAGATACTGCATTACTCATTACCTGTGCGTTGTTTACTGATTACCATGTAAAGCTAGAAGCCGAAGTGTGACTACGGCAGGATATTTCCTTGACCGTAGGAGCATGGCTGGCCTTGTCAACCCCTTGTATTCCGTATTCTGGGAAGCGGGGCGTGACAGCGCGCCTAGCGCTGGATCTGAAGCGTTGCTTCAATTTTCAAATTTTGAATTTTAAAACAGAGCTTTGCTCTGATTGGGGGAAACACCCGGTTGCCTCTTGCGAGGGCTTTGATCCTTAGCATGGGAGGGGCCGTAAGTGGCCTATTAAGGATGGCCGAGCAGAATTACTGTCCGGTGCCTCTTGGCAAGGGCTTTGATCCTTAAGGACGGGCCGAGCAGGATTACTGTCCGGTGCCTCTTGGAGAGGGCTTTGATCCCTGGTTTGTTGGGGTAGGGAGCTACCAGCCAGGGATAACCGAGCAAAGGCGGGCTCGGTTGCCTCTTGGCGAGGGCTTTGATCCCTGGTTTGTTGGGGGTAGGGAGCTACCAGCCAGGAATAACCGAGCAAGAGCGGTCCCGGTTGCCTCTTTTGAGGGTTTTTCATCCTTAGCGCCGGAGGGGCCGTAAGTGGCCTACTAAGGATGGCCGAGCAGGGTTACTGCCCGGTGCCTCTTGGCGAGGGCTTTTTATCCTTAAGGATGGCCGAGCAGGGTTGATGTCCGGTGCCTCTTGGCGAGGGCTTTGATCCTTGGCGTTGTGGGGTAGGGAAGCTACAAGCCAGGGATAACCGAGCAAGGTAGCTGTAGGGCTGCCTCTTGGTGAGGGCTTCGATCCCTGGCGTTGTAGGGTAGGGGAGCTACCAGCCAGGGATAGCCGAGCAGGGTAGCTGCAGGTCTGCCTCTTGGTAAGGGCTTCGATCCCTGGCGTTATTAGGTAGGGAAGCTACCAGCCAGGGATAGCCGAGCAGGGTAGCTACATGGCTGCTTCTTGGTGAGGACTTCGATCCTTGGCGGTGGAGGGGCTGTGGGAGGCTTACCAAGGATGAACCAAGCAGTGAAGCTGCTCGGTTGCCTCTTAGTGAGGGCTTCGATCCTTGGCGCCGGAGGGGCCGTGGGAGGCCTGCCAAGGATGAACCAAGCAGTGAAGCTGCTCGGTTGCCTCTTAGTGAAGGCTTAGATCCTTGGTGTTGTGGGGTAGGCAAGCTACCGGCCAGCGATAGCCAAGCAGGGTAGCTGCTGGGCTGCCTCTTCGTGAGGGCTTTAGGAAGATGGACAGTCGCGAGTGACACGTGCCATGAACGCGTGCCTCTTCTAGTAGCACTACCTGGGAGACATTGAGCGGTGTGTACTCCTAGAACTTTGGGAGATAAGGCTTTTGCCGTTCAGGTCCGCTTCTCTCTTCTCTTGCCCTCTTCTTCTGGTCGGTTTGCTCTGCCTAGGGGAGATTTGCGCTTACCTCGGATTCGAGCTGGGCCTCGCGATCGGTCCAGGCCTTTACCTCGGCCATGGTCATAGGTTGCGCTAGTGCAAAGGAGCGTAACCACTCCTTGTGCCTAAGACCAGACCTTAATGCTATGATGACCGTCTCGTCCCGGTGCTCGGGGACCTCAAGAAGGGCGTTGTAGAAGCAGGTGACGTATGCTTTGAACGTCTCTTTGTACCCGCACTTGATCGTGAAGAGGTGGTCGACGGTGCGTTTTTGCCGCCTGTTCCCGACGAAGTGGCCAAGGAATTGGGTGGCCAGCTCATCGAAAGTTGAGATCGAGCGTGGCTCGAGTCCTCGGAACCCGTCTCGCCCGGAGTAAATGAGAGTGGCCGGAAAATCCCGGCACTTGGCGGCGTCGGAGTTGTCTTGGAAGCTCATCCCTACGGTGAACGCATCCAAATGGTCCTTCGGGTCAGACTTGCCGTCGAAGAGGGAGAGCTTTGGGGGCTTGTTGCGAGAGAAGACTTGGACAACGAGCAGCCCCTCGGTGAATGGTTTGGTGAGCGAGTCGGCGGCATACTTAGCCCCGTCGCTCGAACGGTGACCCTCCCGATGCAGACCCTCGATCTTCTTCTCTAGGGCGTCGAGTCGGCCGTGGTACCCTGACGACTCGGCACATTCTGATCCCAGGCCTCTGCTGTTGGAGGCTTGCATCTGACCTCGGCCCCGGTTCCTCTCAAAGAGGTTCCTTAGATCCCTCGGCGAGGTAGTCTTCGAGCCGCCGTGGTGAGTCTCGTCCGCACGACCCCGTCGAGGGAGGGGGTGTCGGTCAGGCCTGGTAACTGGCGAGCTGACAGACATCTCCTCGGGAGGGACAGGTGCGCGAAGGATCTCGGGACGAGGTACTCTGGCGACGGACCTCGGCGTTGAACTGTGAGGCGCCCAGCGGGCCTCAGAACGTATTGGCCTGGGAGATCTGCGGCCGTGGAAGGTAGCGACGCGGTGGTCGGCAGTGCCGACGCAGACGGAGTCTTCTCTTCCCCTGTAGGGGTCCCGGTCCCGAGGCGGGGGAGCGGCGACCTGGGGATCTTGCCCTGCTATTTGGACACGGATGAGTGCCTCCACGAAGGACGAGAGTCGGTCTATTTGGCCGGCAAGGACACTAATGGCATTCGGCAGAAGAGATTCGTCCGCGCCTCTGTTGAGAGGGAGGCGGCGGCTAGTGCTTGGATTTTCGTGATGATCGCTCGCCATTGGATTGAGATCGGAAAATGAACTTTTGCTTTTGTGGAATCAAAGAGTTCCTACAGACGGCGCCAGCTGACGCGACCTGTATCACGCCAAGATTTTACCTTTCGTTGATCTGCTGATGGCGGCGATGGGTAGCTAAGATTGGATCTGGAGGATGTCGCTCCTTAAGAGTGTGGGTTTGAGGTTGTGGTCGCCGAGCTACCTGCAAGGAAGTCCCGGGGTGGTTGTACCACCGAGGACCCTCCGACGATCAAGTTAGACTAGAAATCCGAGCAGAATAACAGCTTAGTAGAGTAAAAATGGCTTACTTGAACCGTCTGAAGAAGGGGTTTATATAGCGGTGTCAGCAGGTAAGGCAGGCGCGAGAATCACGCCGGCAGTTACGCTCCTCACGTCACGCCCGCGTGATGAGCGGGATCTCCCATTAATGGCGAGACATGCTCGTTAATGGGGAATCATGATGGCGTGGAACGTGAGATGTGGCCGGCGGATATCTCGCGCATGGCGAGATTCGCGGGATGGCGGTTGCGCCTGTGAGCGGTGCCGTTGGAACGTGGAACGTGTTGTAGGTCCTTTCTTGTGAGCCCTGAGACACGTCATCTGTCACGTGTCATGATCTGGGAGATCGCCGATATCGAGCATCATCAGTAAGAGATAACGATCGTGCATTCGCTCCCTGTTTTATTGTTAGTCTTATGCTAATATGTAGACATCACATCATTTTGTTAACACTGAGATGACTTGATGTCGGCCTTAGAAACAAATTTCATGGATGGAAATCCTTAAGGACTTTAATAGTGTAACTTAAAAGTTCAACGAGATCAAAGGCATGAGCGGATCTCGAACGAACTTTAAAACATGTCATGAAACCGTTTGAACTAGCATTATTGTATGAAAATATTGGTTTCTTTCACTCATTGAAGGCATGAGCGGATTAAATAACCCCAAAATGGCCTTATACGTGGATTGAATATCCTAAAATAAACTGAATGTGACATTTTTGGGGAAAATATCCTTACAGAAATACCCTTCGAAATTTTAAAATTTAATGGAGTTATCTCAAAGGCTTTGGAAGTTCGATGGCGCTTTTATGAAATATACATTTTTTAGTACAGTTGTAGAACATAAATGATATAAAAGAAAAGGTTATACAATACACGATCAATTTTATCTTGGATGTGATCGGAATTGAACCAGCGACCTCACACTTTGAAAGAAGGAAATATTGTTACTGTATGACCTATGCCCGATTGGTCAGAACAAGATCATTGAAATAGAAGAAAAGGACATCCCACACAATAGACTGTCAACGTTGGTTAAAAAACTATTTTTTGTTATAAGTTGGAGCCTTGGAGGCATAAATCATGTTTGTGCTTTGACTTCACTCTTTGGGGAAAATCATAGGCTTTTCTACTTCTTTCTCATTACGGCATTTATTAGAGTAGTTTCGATAACGATATAATTTCATTTGGCATGAATTTGTAGGTTTTTAAAGATATTACCCCCACCCCACAGCACCCCACCCCGAAAAAAAGGTCAGGTTTCACACAATATTGAAAACACCCCGCTAGGCAACTAGTTATTTTGCGTTATATAACATAACCCAACATATTTGCTAACACAATGTTGAAAAAAAACCAGTTACGCAACTAGTTATTTTGCGTTACGTAGCATAACCCAACCTATTTGCTACGTAACTCAACCAAATAACTTAAATACAAAGTAACTTACTCTATTTTAAAACTAATTTATTTAAATTTATGATTTAAAATGAATAAATATAATTATTGAAATTAATTGATAATAGTCCATATAACTTAGGATTTACGGTGACGCTATTTGCGCTTTTCGAATTTAGAAACGGGACGCTACGCTTTGCGCTATCATTGTTTTCAACATTGATTTCACAATAATTTTCTTCACGGATTGCAGTTGTTTATTCTTTTTAAACACCAAGTAATGCTCTGGCATTCTTACTTTTTAAACACCAACAATAATTTTCAAACCTACTCATATCTTTAATAAAACACCTCTTTAGAAACAAATTAAACTCAATTATGTGCTATCTATAATTATCCTAAAACAACTTGCTTCACATAAATTAACACAAAATTAACATAATACTGTTTTGCCCAAAGCAATTAATATTATTTTAAACGTCTTCGATGCGCTAATCAGGTGCGTCAATGCAAGACTTCCACAGTCCTCACACACACATATCATCTTTAATTGTCATGGTCATTTAAATAATTATATATCTTCTATCTACCATTATAGGCGTTTTCTGCATTAATGGTTGCATATAATTATAGTAATTTTGATGATAAATTTCTTTATTAATTTAACTACGTGCATCTCGCTAAAATAATGATGACACAGCAATTTAATTACGTGCATCGCACTTGTAAAATAACAATGACATGCCGTTTAATTACCAGCATTGCACATTAATCATTGATGTGATTTTTGTTTGATTTATCTAAAATAATAAGAAGCCACCTCATCAATCAATTTCAAAATCAAATGACCCCCTTCCTTTTGCTTTATAATCTATATCTATCTATATATTATTATAATGCCAAAAGAGGGATGTAAAATGCACCTGAAAAAACAACCCTCTAATTTTTTGCCACCTAAGCAATGATGATGTATTAACTTATTATGGCACATATGATTCACATAATTAAATTATTAAAATATAAAAAATAAATAGATTTGTTTGTTTCTTATTTAAATCACTTCAATACCTTTTTGAGATATATCTTAAATATTTAAAATAACCAACTTATTAAATTTTCAAATAATTAGAAGTCTGAAAAAACCTTTAAAACCTATATTATTTAAACTATTTTTTTAAAAAAATCTTCTCAAATCTTTGTTTAAGATCTTAAAATATACAAACGTGCATCATGCACGTGCTAAATACTAATGGCGGAGATAATGCCAAGGGAGAGATGTAGGAAACATGTGAAAAAACAACTCTTTAATTTGCTGTTACCTAAACAATGATGACGTGTCCAATTATTATGGCATATGTGATGCATATAATAAAATTAATGATATATATATATATATATATATATATATATATATATATATATATATATATATATATATAAAGATTTGTTTGTTTATTACTTAAATCACTTTAATTTTTTTTGAGAAATATCTTAAATACTTTAGTTATGATAATAATGATTTTTTAAAAAAATATTTAAAATAGATAACTTATTAAATTTCCTAGAAACCCCACCAAAACCTATATTATCTTAACTAATTCTTTTTTTAAAAATCTTCTCAAATCTTTGTCCATGAAATATACAAATGTGCATTGCACGTGCTAAATACCGGTGGTAGAGATATTGCCAAAGTAGAGATGCAGGAAACACATACAAAAACAACCCTTTAATTTACTGCCACCTAAACAATGATGGCGTGTCCAATTATTATGGCACGTGTGATGTATATAATTAAATTAATAATATAAAAAAAATTAGATTTGTTAGTTCTTTAGTTTAGCTCACTTTGATTTTTTGTATGAGAAATATCTTAAATACTTTAAATTAAGATGATAAATATTTTAAGAGATATTTAAAATGGCTAACTTATTAAATGTTTAAAAAATAAAAAGTCCTACAACAAACGTTACAAGTTAAAATCTATATCATTTTAACTAATTCTTTAAAAAAATATTCTAAAATCTTTTGTCCACACAAGCCAAAATATACAAACGTGCATCGCATGTGCTAAATACTAGTCGATAATAAAATCAATACCAAGTGTTTAAATTCATAATAAGATCTACATAAATCTAAGTAATGAAATTCATAATTATCTACACAAATCTTTTGGCTCGTCAATTGATAATAAAATCAATACTAAGTGTTCTCTCCATCTCTTATCCTCCTCCTTTTAAAGAAATTTTAGAAAAAGGACAAAGCTGATATTTTTCTCTCGAGATGGAGAGTACCTCCGTTATTCCAATGTCGTCGAGTGATGTGCCCGCAGTAATCACTTACATTTCGCTCTATGTTGGAGATCTTGATATCTCGGTAAGCGAGGCTCAACTCACCGGACTTTTCGGTCGTTTCGAGGGCTTCGAATCGGCTAAGCTTTGCACTGATCAAATTGATGGTCTCTCGCGTGGATATGGTTATGCTAATTATCGAACTCTTGAACAAGATAATTATATATAAATAATTAGTGAAAATATCCTAGGGATTTATATATAATGTTTTAATTAAGGGCGATTGACTTGAGGATGTAGTTGAAGCTTTTAGTTTCACTAAGATTTAGTTCTTAATTTTCTTAATAAATACATATAAATCATATATGCACAATAAAGAAAAAGCATGCAACTATATATATGAACAATCAAAATCCTTTTTTTATATATATTTTCATGTTGCAAAAATATATTATATATATATAGATATATATATATATATATATATAAAAGCGTGCGTGTAATTAGTGTGGTGATTTTTGCAATTTTCGCCCATTCTTCAATCAACAAGACATCAACGAAATCAAAAGGCAATAGATTGTGGCTCAATTGATTGATGGGCGGCGCAGAGGGCGGAGCCCGGAGATGGTCGAACACGCCGATGACGACCCCGAAGATGGCGATGAGAGCGAGGATATTAATCATAGGAAGCGTAGAGAAACCCTACGCTCTGTAGAATTTCATTGTAAAGATTCGAATGCATACACAAATTTTTAGGGTTAGGGTATTGGAACCCTAATTTGCATTATCCTAATCGAGTAGCAATTCTAGTTCTCAATCACCTAACCCTCGCTTCGATTTGTGTCGATGGTTTTTGTAATTGCTTTAAAAGCCAGAACAAGAGTTAAAAGGTATGATTTTGAGCTAAACATTTCTCCATGCTTATTTCTGCATTTATTATTTTTTAGGAGTAAATTTTATAAAGCACCAACAAACTTTCAGGGTTTTTGAGATAGCATCATCGAACAAACTTTAAAAAATGTCCTGAACCCCTTTTGAACTAGCAATATTGTATGAAAATGTTAGTTTCTTACACTCGTTTTAAGGCATGAGCAGATTAAATTGCCCCAAAATAACCTTGTACGTGGATTGAATAGCCCCGAATATTTTTGGGGAAACTATCCTTACAAAATTACCTTTGGCATGTTTAAAGTTCAATGGTTCTATCTCAAAAACCTTGAAAGTTCGATGCCGCTTTATGAAATATACCATTTTTTTAGTGGAGTTGTAGAGCATAAAACGGGCATAGAAGAAAAGGTTATAGAATACTCGATCAATTTTATCTTCGATGTGATCCCTTTGGGAATTGAATTGGCGACGTCACACTTTGGAAAAGGGTAATATTGTTACCGTATAAGCTATGCCCAATTGGTTAGAACGAGATCATTGATATAGAAGAAAAGGATATCACACACAATAGACCGTCCACATTTGATTAAAAAACTATTTTTTGTTATAAGTTTGAGCCTTGGAGGCATAGCTTATGCTTGTGCTTTGTCTTCACTCTTTGGGGAAAATTATAGGCTTTTCTAATTCTTTCTCATTACGGCATTTATTAGAGCACTTTCGATATAACGGCATTTGGCATGAATTTGTATGTTTTTAAAGATATTCACACATGCACACAAACCCATGAAAAAAAAAGAATCGGGAGAAAAAGAGAATAAAATAGACCATAGGTCAGGTTTCACAATGACTTTCTTTGCGGATTGCAGTTGTTTTTTTCTTTTTAAACACCATGTAATGCCCTCGCATTCTAACTTCTTAAGGAGTCCTTCAGAAAACTGTGGTCTAATGAATACTGAGATTCAACGTCAACTTTGGTGCAATCACTTCTTGCTCAAAGTGGGAGAACCTGTTACAATTGTTTATGCAATTGTCCTGCGTGCTTATTTGTCTTTGCGATTATGTAATTTGATATATGCATGTAGCACCATTTGGAGCATGTGGTTTCTTTATTATTTAGAAGAAGTTAAGAATGCTTATACCTAAAATTGTTGGTCCTAAAAATTATATTTCTTGGATTGCAGCTAAACATGCATTGGAGATGATGAATCATACTACTGTAAATGGAAAACCCATCCGAGTTATGCTTTCGGATAGAGATCCTAGCACGCGGAGCAAAAAAGCTAATATATTTATTAAGAATCTTGATCCAGCAATTGATAGCAAGGCTTTGCACGAAGTTTTTGTTTCCTCCGGTAATGTCCTTTCTTGCAAAGTGGCCACAGATAGCAATGGTCAGTCAAAAGGATTTGCCTTTGTACAGTTTGAACATGAGGAGACCGCACAAAAAGCTATTCAACAACATAATGGGACGCTACTTAATGACAGAGAAGTTTACGTTGGTCCCTTTGTCGGACGACAAGAAAGAGATGGAGAAAGAGGATCTCAAAAGTTTAAAAATATCTATATAAATAATTTGTCGGAAACATGTACTTATGATAGCCTGAAAGAAGAGTTTGAGAGATTTGGTCCCATCAGCAGTGCAGTGATTATGCGTGATGAAATTGGAAATTCTAAGGGCTTTGGTTTCGTATGTTTTGAGGATGAAGATGCTGCTGCAGCCGCAGTTGAAAACGTCAATGGCAAATCTATGAATGATAAAATTCTTTATGTGGGAAGGGCTCAAAAAAGATCTGAAAGAGAAGTTGAATTGAAGGCAAAATTTGAGCAAGAGAGAGCTGAAAGAATGAAAAAACATCAAGGGGCTAATCTTTATCTTAAAAACCTTGATGATTCTCTTTGTGATGATAAGCTTAAAGAGCTGTTCTCGCCTTTCGGTGAGATAATTTCATGCAAGGTATGTATCCTCTCAACACTTGGATCTTAGCTTTTTGTTTAAGAAACCACATATTAGATTTGCATGCCCTAATTGTTTTTTTTAGGTCATGCTTGATTCACAAGGGCAGAGCAAGGGATTTGGTTTCGTGCAATTTACTTCGCCTGAGGAGGCAAATCATGCTGTAAGTGGGCCTTATATATATATTGGACAAGCAAGCACCCCTGGCTAGCCCAGGGTCCCATGACACCCACCCACGTACGTCTAGGATCGAACCTAGGCGTGCACATTTAATTAAAAAAAGAAAAAAGGAAAGGGGAAATACCCTGCGCGTGTGGGGGCTCGAACACGAGACCTCCCACACCGCACGCCCATGCCACAACTAACTGGCCCATGAGAATTGAGTGTGGGCCTTAAATATATTTTGACTTGATTTTCTTCAATGATGGTAAGAGTGGACAATCTCCTTCTTGAGATAAATGTTACATAACTGATATAAAATACTCTACAGATAAATCAGATGAATGGAAAAATGATTGAAGGGAAACCGATATATGTGGCCATAGCTCAACGTAAAGAGGAAAGAGTTGCAAAACTGCAGGTATGTGCTATATGCTTCCAGAGATTTTTTTGTTTGATATGAAAAATTTGAAAAAGCTTTTTCTTCCCTAAATTTTTTGACTGAGCAAGCTATTATTTCTTTCTTCGTAGCCCTTTATTTATTTGTGATGCTGTTTCTCTCATTAAATTTTCTGTGGCTGCACTTCTACTCTTTATAGCGATCCACTGGACACGTGTGATTTGCTGCTGTTTGTCATTCCTACACTCTTTGTTAGTATGTTAACAACAACAACAACAACTGAGCCTTTTATCCCAAGCATATGGGGTAGGCTACATGAACCAACATGAGAATCGCGCCGGGTCCAGCATATGAATCCTCCGCCTCCACTCACTCCTACCGAATAATATACTTTCATTGGGTCCTTTAGCAACCATATCGTTTCGTATCACCTCCATCCATGTTTTCTTCGGTCTCCCTTTTACCCTTTTGCCATTGCCCATATCGAGAGTATCTATTCGTCGAACCGGTGCTTCCATAGGTCTGCGTCGCACATGACCAAACCATCTTAGCCGGTTTTCCCGTATCTTCTCCTCCACAGGTGCTACACCAACTTTTGCATGAATATCCTCATTTCGCACATTATCTTTTCTAGTGTTACCGCACATCCAACGAAGCATGCGCATCTCCGCTACGTGTATCTTCTGTGTATGATGCTTCTTAGGAGCCCAACATTCTGTACCATATAATAAGGCATGCCGAATAGCGCTCAGATAAAACCTCCCTTTTAATTTTAACGGAAAGTGACGATCACACAAAATCCCTGTTGCACTCCTCCATTTCAACCAACCAGCTTGGATCCTTTGATTAACATCACTATCGATCTCCCCATTCTTTTGGATTTTGTTAGATGGCATAAATTATACTTTTAACATTGGACTAATATATTTATCGCTTGAGCCTTGATTATAAAACTGCTTTTAAAAGTAAGAGCCATTGGGACCCGTATAAAGTGAGCAATCAGTGTTGGTCCCTTGCCGATTGATGATGCTGGTGCATGCACATCAGTTTGCATTGCATGGTGCTCCTTCCTAATTGTAACTCACATTCTTCTTCTATCTCAATACTTTAACAACGGGAAATCCTGATGGATTTGCAAAATACGGAATAAAAGAGGTGACTAGGCCAGCCATACTCCTACGGTTAGGGAATAATCCCGCCGTAGTCACACTTCAGCTTCTAGCATTACATGGTAGTCGGTAAATAGTACTAGAGTAAAGGAAATCATAGTTCACAATTTTATTATATTACAATAAAGGAGTTCGAGATACATTTATTTTGCATAAAAAAATAACTAACGAAATACAATGTGCTTAAAGCAAAAAGAAATGGCGCCGATGTTGCGGTCCAGACTTCCGCGATCTCGAATAACAGGTACTGCTTCTGGGCTGGATCCACTTCGTCCTCTGAGCATGCACACTAAAGTAGTCAGGGCGACACATATAGCAATAAATATATATGATGGGTACAATACTATTAAACATGAAAGGTGCAACAGAATACAGAACATAAGAATAATGAACATCAGTTGAATATGAACAGTGCGATATAAGTATCATGTCAGTAAACCAGGCAATGTGTATGTCACTATTTATCAGTCACTAAGTCCATGAAATCAATTGGTGGAAAGGATGCTCGTGTTTAACCAGGGTCTCGTGCATGCCCGAGACTATGGTCCACTGTTGCCCGGGACATAACCCTGCAGCCGTGCCGCTAGGCCCACGACCTAATGTATATATATATATATATATCACTAATATCGAATGATCATTCTCTAAGTCACTTACCTCGCTAAATACGAGTTCAATTCCACCTTGATTTCCCCATTCCCCATGTTATAGTATATATTCAAGTATTAGATAGGTTGTGAACAATTACGTATCGTTTTCACTTTCAATCACGTTTCCACTTATCAATATCACTTTCGTACTTGCCACAACCCAATCACTAACACTTATATATCGACAATGCACAACAGTCGTTAGGTCTCAATATAAACGATCACTATGCAGAAGATATAAAGCAAGCAAAAAACTAGGTAGAAATGCACTGAATAGATATTCACTAAATTATGACACCCAACGCCATATAACTTGCAAAATTTATCATAAATCACACGTATAGAATCGACCAAAACAATATAAAAGACGTATGAAGTATACTTGATTATCTAAGCAGTAAAATTAATTTCATGTCAATAGGAATTCAGGTTAGGAACTTATCATCATTTTAAATCAGCGATCCGTTGCTGAAATTCCGGTTTCAAAATTGGAAGTCCAACTTCGCGCGCTGTTTACTAGGGATTGTGTTTAGATTCAGGTATTTCCCCGGTTGAATAAAACCTAGTTCTATCTGTTAGGTTTCCAACGCATCAAACGGATTAATAATAAACTTTCTGTACTAGAAGATATGTCCTGTTTAGTATGAAGGTGAAAGAAATGTCACTGCAGAAACTGCAGAACACGTTGACATTCTAAAATACAAACTAAATATCAAACGACTGTGAAATTGAACGAGACAAGATCCATGTGTTAGATAGCTAAATTATCTACGCGACTATATATGACTCCGTGCATTTTCAGTTTTATAGGAACGTGCAGGTATTTAAATTCAGGTATCCTCGTAGAATACTGCCCCGGATTGCAGTCCAGAGCCGCATTCCCAGTCAATTCTCGTTACAGTGGTCTATCAGCATTGAAGGGTAAACTTTAGAAGGTTCTAGTTTATCGAGTCGGCTTCGATACGAGCCGTAGTACATTACATTCCAATCTGTATTGAATTTAATATATATTTTTCAACGTGACATGTGCAGAGCATTCCAGTTTTAGCGTCGTCTTTACGGGGCGACTTTACATGATTATAAACACGATATTTTGCATCCAAATTTCTACACGACATTCGTAATCAGTAAATGGATCTAACTATCGCAAGTTCCGCCATAATAAGATATGTTTTGGTTTATAGTTCGCATTGAACACTTAGGGTAGCATTTGGTAATCGGTCGAAAACACAAGATTTTCTTAACCAACAAGCGATAATTAATTCTTATAAATTCTATATGATATCAATACAGGCTAACCAACCGAGTTGGGTTCGATTTATTACTACCAACATGATGGCTTAAGTATAAGTATTCGATTTATTACTTAACGTTATTTAGATATATAAATGTATATACCCACACACACATATATATACATATCTATTTCTAATTATCTAGCATCAACATTAATCTATAAAATTATAATAGCATGAGTAGCAAGAGATGGGTTTTCTCTTGCCTTTGGCGAAAGTGGCACGACAAAGACGGCGGGCACGACATGGGCACAATCACGGCAGCGGCAACAAGCTTGGGCTCAGCTAGCTACGGGGTTCTGGGCTGATGGCTCGAGCTGGAGGAGGAGCTGGGGCAGGAGTGACGTCGGGGCGGTCGGAGAAGGATGATGGGACAATGGCTGAGCTGGCGATGACTTCGACAAAGGCGATGCACGGCGGCAGCGGCAACTGCTAGGGGTTGGGGGGTTAGAGCTCGGGTGTTGTGTCGTAGGGGTGTTGGTGCGTGGCGTGATAGGAGGGAGGTCGACGGTGGGTTTGGTGGTGATGTGGAAGTTGGTGGGTCGATTGAGGAGATTGGGTTCGAGGGAGATGACGGTAGAGGTTGCGGTAGTGCTCAGGTGGTCGCGGTTGGGGAGAAGAGATCGGCGGAGGTGATGAGAAGGTGTTGCTGGTGGTCGTCGGTAATGAGGGTCGGAGCTTGGAGACGGGGAATTGAGTCTGAGATAGGGGAAACGAGCAAGATGGGATAAAAGTGGGGCTCGGTTGGAGGAGATGACGTTGAGGAGATCGTGGGGTCGGCGCGCAGATCACGCGACCGTTGGCGACGAGAATTCGTCGTAAGTGGAGCGGGTCTCGTGGGCGCGGCGTGAACGAGGAGCCGTTGGCGAGAGGAAACTAGAGGGGATGGAGATGGAGGCGGCTGCGACGAGGCGAGGACGAGGTCATCGTGGAGGAGGGCGTGGGTCTTGCGGCGACGGCGCGAGGAAGGAGGAGACGTAGGAAAGGGCGGGAAAAGAAGAGAAGAGAAGGAGAAGAAGTGTGGGAGTCGGGTCGGGTTGAGTACGGGTCGGGTTTGGGTAGGGATAAGGAACAAGTTGGGTTTAGATTAGGAATAATTTAATAACTAAAATAATAAAATAATAAAAATATATTAAAAAGGAAAAAAATCTGAAAAATACGGAAAATGTATATACGGAAACTGGGGATTTACATCATACCCCCTTACAAAAATTTCGTCATCGAAATTAAAGAACGAAAACAACGGAACAACACTACTCAAACATGTGCGGAAAACGTGAACGGATGTCCTCCTCGCGTTCTCAGGTAAACTCTTCTGGAGAACGACTACCCCAAGAAACTCGAACCAAGGGAATGACTTTGTTCTTTAGCACTTTTTCCTGACGATCGAGAATGGTGGTAGGCTGCTCCTCGTAAGACAGATCGGTGCCTAACGTTAACTCTGAATGGTCCAAGATATGACTGTCATCCAGAACATAGCGCTTCAACTGAGATACATGGAAAGTATTGTGCACACCAGCTAGCGATGGAGGCAAAGCAATCCGATAAGCCACCTCTTCTACTCTAGCACTTCAAAAAGTCCGATGAATCGGGGACTGAGTTTCTCGTGACTACCAAACCTGATCACTCCCCGAGTGGGCGATATCTTCAGAAACACGTCGTCACCAATACTAAACTCCAACGACCTTCTGCCGGCATCTGTCCAACTCTTCTGTCTGTCCTGAGCCGCCTTGATACGTTGCCTGATCGTCTGAACTTTGCTCACTGTCTGCACTATAAGCTCAGGGCCCAACAACCTTCGTTCACCCATGTCATCCCAACAAAGGGGGGACGACACTTCCGTCCATACAGAGCCTCGAACGGTGCCATCTGGATGCTAGCTTGGTAGCTGTTGTTATACGAAAACTCCACCAGATGGAGGTGATCCTTCCAAGAGTCCTAAAATTCAAGCATGCATGCCCTCGGCATATTCTCGAGCATCTAGATAGTACACTCGGATTGCCCGTCTGTCTGCGGATGATAAGCCGTGCTGAACTTGATACACGTGCCTAAACTCTCCTGCAGGATCTTCCAAAAATAGGAAATGAACCTGGTGTCTCGATCAGACACGATACTAACGGGCACCCGGTGCAGTCTCACAATCTCCTGCATACACTTCTCCGCAAGCGACTCCGTCGATTGTCTGAATCGGAAGGGTATGAAATGTGCTGCCTTCGTGAGACGATCAACAATAACCCAGACATCATTTCTGCCCCTTGGACTTCGAGGTAGTGCCGTCACGAAATCCATGGTGATGTGTTCTCATTTCCACTCTGGCACTGGAAGCGGTTGCAACAACCCTGCGATCATCTGATGCTCGGCTTTCACATGTTGGCATACCATACACTTGGAGACGAAGAGAGCAATCTCCCTCTTCATCCCGTTCCACCAGAAGTGTTGCCTTAAGTCTTTGTACATCTTGGTGCCACCTGGGTGCACCGAGTAAGCGGAACTATGTGCCTCAGCTATAAATTCATCTTGAATACCCCTTTTGGAACACACAATCGACTGCCAAATCTCAGAGAGCCATCTCCGTGAATCTGCAAATCCGTCCTCAAACCAGCCTCAACTAACCCTCTGAACTTCTGCAACCGAGAGTCTCCAGCCTGCATAGCTTTGATGCGATCTATAAGCGATGATTGAACTTGCAACTGCCAGAGCTGTCCGGGCACACTCGGTGTAACTACCTTCAACTCGAGTCTTTGAAGGTCATCGAGAACCCCCTTCTGACAAGTCAGCAACGCAGCCGACGGCCTGCGTCTGAGAGCGTCAGGAACGACGTTCACCTTTCCCGGATGATACTGCAGATCAATATCGTAGTCTGCCATCAATTCCAACCACCGGCGTTGTCTCATATTCAGCTCCTTCTTAGTGAACACGTATTTCAAACTTTTGTGATCTCTGTACACTTCCACTCTTTCGTCTAGCAAATAATGCCTCTATATCTTTAAAGCGAACACAACGGCCGCTAACTCCAGGTCATGCGTGGGGTAGTTCTTCTCGTGAGTTTTCAGCCGACAAGAAGCGTAAGCCACCATCCGACCGTACTGCATTAATACACAACCCAAACCTTTTCCCGACGCATCACTATGAACAACCAAGCCATCCGAGCTGTCTGGCACAGTTATGATTGGGGCCGTGGTCAACTTTAGTTTCAACAGCTCGAACGCCTGGGTGCAATCCTCCGACCAAACATACGGCTCCTTCTGTGTGAGCTTTGTCAAGGGTTACACTACTCTGGCAAAATCTTGGACGAACCGTCGATAATACCCAGCCAATCCCAAGAAACTTCTTATCTCAGCAACTGATTTCGGCGTCGGCCAGTCTCTGAAAGATTCGATTTTCATCGGATCCATTGAAATGCCGTCACTCGAAACGACATGCCCCAGAAATTGCACCTTGTCGAGCCAAATCTCTCACTTGCTTAGCTTAGCATAGAGCTTCTCCTCACGCAGAACCTGCAATACAATTCGTAGGTGCTCGGCGTACTCCTCTCGACTTCTCAAATAGATGAGAATGTCGTCGATGAATACGACAAAAAACTGATCCAAGTACTTGGAGAAAACCATGTTCATCAAGTCCATAAATATGGCCGGTGCATTGGTAACACCGAACGGTATCATAAGAAACTCATAATGGCCATATCGGGTTCGGAAAGCCGTCTTGCATACATCCTCTGCCTTAACCCTTATTTGGTGATACCCTGACCGAAAGTCTAGTTTTGAGAAACCCGAGCACCACCCAGCTGGTCAAACAAGTCGTCGATGCGAGGAATGGGATACTTGTTCTTCACGGTCACCCTGTTCAACTCCCGGTAGTCAATGCACATGCGCAAGGAACCGTCTTTCTTCTTAACCAGTAATCCAGGAGCACCCCACGGGGAAACGCTTGGATGGATAAATCCCTTGTCTAAAAGATCTTCTATCCGTTTCTTTAATTCTGCCAACTCCACTGGCGCTATCTTGTAGGGAGCTTTGGAAACTGGCGCCGTTCCTGACATCAGGTCGATCGAGAAGCTCAATACGCAAAGCGGGGGTAAACCAGGTAGATATTCAGGGAACACATCAAGAAACTCTCGAACTACCTCCGGTGCTGGCTCCTCGTCTATCTCCATAGCTATCAAGGTCTTCGGCTTTGCTCGGAATTTAGCCGGTTCCAAAGACTCGCTGCCGCCCACGAACACGAACTCCGGGTGATTAGGAATGAGAAAAGTCACACTCTTAGCCCGGCAGTTGATAACAGCATGGAACGTGCTCAACCAATCCATCTCAAGAATGGCATCGTAGCTACCAGTCCCAATCAGAAGGAAGTTTGCATAAAGTTCCCTGCCACAAACCACCACAGGGCATAACCTACACTCTTGGTTGGACACAATAATTCTGTTACCCGTATGTATCTCCTAACCCTTGGTCAACGGCTTGTGAGGTCTAGAGCGTGTGTCAACAAACCATATAGAAATAAAGCAATGCGAAGCACCCGAATCAAAGAGAATTCTAGCTGGTACAGAATAAACAAGGAGGGTACCTGTAACTACTTCTCCAGAAGCCTCTGCCTGCTTGGCGGACAGGGTAAAAGCCCGTTCCTGATTCCGACCAGTACCAGTATGCCTCTGATCGAATAACCGCTGCTGGGATACCAGAGGTGGACCCCTCTGAGCTGAAGTGCCGTACGACGGTTGATGTTGCTCGAACCCTCCCTGTAGCTCGGATCTCTGAAGCACCCGCTAACCCTGTGCTCGCTGGATCCGCAAAGCAGACACTGCCCCTGGGCTCTGCGACAATCTCTCTGCATGTTTCCTGGCCTCTGGCAATAATTGCAAAACAGGGCCCTCCGCTGCGGCTGCTGAGGTGAGAAGGTATGCTTCATCTGCGTAACACCCGGCCTATGGATTGGGATCATTCCATGGGGAGGAAAGGTAGCCCGTGCTGGAACTACGCGGGGTCTTCTGTCCACCGATCGTTGGCCCTTGGCCTTCTCCGCCAATCTTTCCTGTACTCGGGCAGCGTTCAACATCTGAGCGAAGGTCGGCAGATTGAGAGACGCGATAAGTTGCTGTAGTTCAATATCGAGCCCCTGCTGAAACCGTCTTGCCCTGGCGGCTTCGGTGGCTATCATGTACGGTGCGAAGCGACTCAGCCGGTTAAACTCTGCGGCGTAGACATCCACTGAGCGTCCATTTTGCTTCAACATGATGAATTTCTCCTCCATCTCGGCCTTGGCAGTGGCCGGAAAATAGTGATCTAGCTGAGAACGTGTCCCATCTGATAAGTTTCTTTAGCCGGCTTTCCTCTACGGACCACCACGTGCGAGCCTCGTTTTCTAGCTGGATCTTCACTACGCTCACTCGGTTATCGTCAGGAACCCGAACGGCCATCAAAAGGTTCTCCACGTTGACGAGCCATTGCTCTGCCTCGAGTGGATTTGCCTATCCTGTGAAAACCGATGGATGAAGCCTTCTAAAGTCCGAAACGGTACCAATCCTAGCCTGTGTAGTCGGTATGAGGGCTGTTGGGGTAAAAATTTACACCCCGGTTGACCAAGTCAAAATCAAAGTCAACCCCAAGCCAAGTGGGCCCAAGCCCAGATCCAGTAGGCCCATGCCCGGGTCGAGCCTGAACATGAAGCGGCCGGCCTCCCCCATGCCAAGATAAAAATTTTGTAATAAATAATTTTGTTGTATTTCTTTTATTTTATTTTTGGATAAATGTAAGAAAAATAGGCATAAAGCCAAATTTTTGTAAAGCCCATGGCTTATGTGCAAAAAGAAATGGCACATGAGCCATGGGATAGGCAAAATGCCATTTTGTGAAGCCCAAGGGGCTATGTGTAAAGTGTATGGCCTATAAAGGCAAAAGATAATGAAAATATCTCACAACTTTTTCTCTCTCCAAAAAAAAGGTTTCAGATCTGAGATCTTTCTTCCTTCTTCAAGATTCCAAAACCTTCTTTTTTTTCTTGAATTAAATCAAGAGTTTTACTCTTCCTTTTTCAAAACTAAATAGTTTTCCACCACAAAACCCATTAAGGGGAACTCAGATCTGCCATCAGGTCTCAAAAAAAGAGAGATTTTGACATTTCACATCCCTTGATCTTCAAGATCCAGCAAACAACAGGAGGAAGAAGAACCCCTTCTATTAACCCCAAAACACATTCAGGAGTCAACTCCCCTCTGATTTCTCTTTTGAGAAATCTTTTTTCGAGGCTAAAAGCCTCTTATCCTCGCCGGCGCGCAGCGCTCATGCGCAAAGCGCCCACGTGCCGACACGTGGCGCGCGCGCTTGGGCTCCAGCGCGCAGCGCAAGTGCGCAAAGCGCCCGCGTGCCGACACGTGGCGCGCGCGCTTGCGCACCTGCGCGCAGCGCTTATGCGCAAAGCGCCCACGTGCCGACACGTGGCGCGTTTGCGCCTGAGCGCACAGCACCTAAGCGCACAGCGCTCAAGGCGCTGGCCCCACGCATCCCTTGGATGCCTTTTCCCCCTCTTTTTATGTACATACATATATATGTACATATGTATACATATGTACATACACACATACTCCACGACACTGTCCCTGTTAGAAAAAAATTTCTAACGGGGCGCTGCCCCGCATCCCGCAAGGGGGCTGCTAGCCCCCTTGACCCCCAGCCCGCTATCCGGGTAGCGGGACCCCCGTAAAAACTTTGCGTGGCTCCCGATATATCCAAAACCCCCCTTTCAAAACACAACACACGTACACCGCACATTTAGTTTGCATGACCAGTTTAACCCGTCAATCGGATGTTCCCTCGCCCCAAAGGCGAGGGGTAATTAACGGCAGCTTAGTCCGCGGCTGCCGGAGATTCGGATCCCCACAATCATTAAACCCCGGCCTACCCCAGGCATGGGGAATCTGTAGTACGCCTGACAAGCGCGCGCGTATTCCCATCTCAATGGGGTGACGAAAAACACCCTACAGATTCTGGCACGCCCGGTGGGACCGATCTCTCCTCCCATATTTCGGGTTAAGCGTTCATGCGAACTCAATCAATATACATACCTGTATTTATACTAAAAATAATGCTTTTTCATACAGGTTTTCAAGCAATCACTCTCCAACATGTCTCCAAGGACGATCTCAGCTCTCAGCACGACTCTCGTCTCCTACACGATGAAGATAGACTCCAGGACGGTCCTCCCGGCCAGTCTCGGGCGACAATGGGAGGAGCCGCTGCTACCATTCGGCTCTATTATGTTCATACCGATTGGCGCCATCCCAGCTCCTCAAGCTCCAGCAACAGACAAACCGGTCTCGAAAGGCAGGAGACCAAATGTGGTGATCTCGAGGGCGCCCCAAACCAAACGCAAGTCGGTCTCTGAACGACTCTCCTTGGCCCCAGCTGGGGGCAAGGCCATCAACACCAGTAAAGAAACAAGGCATCCCGAACAAGCTCCAGAGGTGCCCTTGACCACTGCTCGATTGGGTGTCTTCTTAAGCCTCCCCATCACTCGGCCTGTGGCGGCTTCCCGAAGAGTAGAAGCCTGCCAGACACTCAAGGCAGAGAAGCTGAGGCAGAAGCGGCTCAGATATAGAGCCAACAAAAGGGCTAGGGCTCTGGCCATGTTAAAATTTATGAATTTCCAAAGCCCGGACCGCTCCGCGAAATCAGCTGCCAGTGATGAAAGAATGGCTGAGTGTGTTATCCACACTGTCTACATGGCCGGACATGAAGAAACGAACCCTCCTCTTTTTCACAGCCAGGGTGATGATATGGTTGACACTACCCAGCATCGGCTCGACCTAAATGATGAAGAGCCCGCTCAGGCCGATAAGCCAGAGGAGCCCGTGGTTCCTACGGAATTGAGCTCAGGCAATAAAGATTACCCGGTTGTCATAGCCGGAACTACAGAACAAGCATTATTCCAATGGCTTCAAAGGCAATTTCAGGACAGGGATGAGAAGATTGCCAAGGTCTATTCCAAAGTCGACGAGCTGGCAGACGTCGTGGCAGATCTCGCAACCCAAGTCGTCCGATTGCAATTACAGCAGAATCAAATTTTGGCTCATGAGCCAGGGATTGATACCCCGGGGCAGCCAACTGATATCCCTTTGAACCTAAAAGCGGAGCGCCTTCGTGAAAAACGGCCGCAATCAGTCTCCAGTCCTTCCGATACATACGCCAGGGGGGAATCGCCTCTGAAAGAGAAGCTGGAAAAGGTCTATTCCTTCAAGAGGGAAAAGGTCCACAAGATATTCAGGGACGCCCTAAGAAACGGTCTACAACTGCCAGAATCAAAGAGACCGCAAGAAGATAATATGACCGACGACCCAAAATATTGCCCCTATCACAGGGTGATAGGTCATGCCATTGAGGACTGCTTCGTCTTCAAAGATTGGGTCGAAAGGCAATACAAGATGGGAGAGATAGAACTTTCTAAAGGCGTGTTAGCAAACAGTCAAGCTACAATCGCCGATTTCATGCAAATGGAGACCGAAACCTTTCGGGAACCTAATCCTCCCAGACATGTGCCTCGAGGACCAGCATCAGCAAAGGCACCTACGCCAATGGAGAGAACAAAGAAGGTATACTCCTTCAGGAGGGATGAAGTCCGCAAAATATTCATGGACGCCTTGAACAACGGTCTGCAACTACCTGTTCCAAAGAGGCCACAGGAAATGAACATGACCGGCAATCCCATATACTGCCCATATCATAGAGTGGTGGGTCATCCCATCGAAGACTGCTATATTTTCAAAGATTGGGCAGAGGACCAATATAAGCTTGGGAAAACCTCACAATCCTTGGATGTATCGGCAAGCCACAGAGCTAGGTCATCAACACAGCCCCGCCAAGATCAAAGTTCAAGGAGCTGGGATAAGCAACGAGGACCACCACGTCGTTAAACTGGGAACACCCGTTGACCGCCACGTCATTAAACTGGGAACAAAGGACCACCACGTCGTTAAACTGGGAAACAATCGACGTCTAAGTCATTAAACTGGGAATGTAAAAAAAAAAGTGTAAATAAAAAAAATGTGTCAATAAAAGAAAAATAAAGAAAAGCCGAAATGATGGGGCAACTCGCAATAAAAATCAGCGAGTAAAAATAAAGATGAAAATAAAGCCGAAATGATTGGGCAACCGCGAATAAATAGCCGAAATGATAGGGCAATCGCGACCTTCGCGATAAGAAAAGCTGAAATGATAGAGCAATCGCGGTAAAACAAAAAAAAAAACGATGGCGAATGATGAGTCGCTCCTGGTACCATATTCCAGTGTAGCGATGCAGACGCCAACCAAAATCCAGTTTCCCAAAATTCTTCCGGCCCTACGGCCAGTCCCCAAATTGACTGCCGTATACAATCCACGGGCTCAAATAATCCTCAGCATACCCATGCCCCACCGCAACCACCAGTTACGCGGCTGGCCTCCGCCTTTGGAATTATACTTCATTGGGAAGACCCACTCATGTGTCCTGGCACCTCTGCTTCAGTGTTAGCAACGCTGATGCCGGCCCCCACCCCAAAATTCCAAGCTCGCCATCAATAGACCTCCAAGTCTTAAAACTGGAAACAGATGACCTCCAAGTCGTTAAACTGGAAACAGATGACCACCAAGTCGTTAAAATGGAAACAGATGACCTCTAAGTCGTTAAACTGGAAACAGATGACCTCTACGTCGTTAAACTGGAGACAGATGACCTCTACGTCTTTAAACTGGAAACAGCAGACCTCTAAGTCGTTAAACTGGAAACAGATGACCACCAAGTCGTTAAACTGGAAACAGATGACCACCAAGTCGTTAAACTGGAATCAGACGACCTCTACGTCGTTAAACTGGAAACAAACGACCTCTACGTCGTTAAACTGGAAACAGATGACCTCCAAGTCGTTAAACTGGAAGCACCATGACCACCAAGTCGTTAAACTGGAAACAGATGACCTCCAAGTCGTTAAACTGGAAACAGATGACCACCAAGTCGTTAAACTGGAAACAGATGACCTCTAAGTCGTTAAACTGGAAACAGATGACCTCTAAGTCTTAAACTGGAAATAGAAGACCTCTAAGTCTTTAAACTGGAAACAGATGACCTCTACGTCGTTAAACTGGAAACAGATGACCACCAAGTCGTTAAACTGGAAACAGATGACCTCTAAGTCGTTAAACTGGAAACAGATGACCTCTAAGTCTTTAAACTGGAAATAGAAGACCTCTAAGTCTTTAAACTGGAAACAGATGACCACTATGTCGTTAAACTGGAAACAGATGACCGCTAAGTCGTTAAACTGGAAGCAGTCGACCTCTAAGTCATTAAACTGGGAACGAGGGAAATCCACTCATGTGTCCTCACGATATATGAGGAGAAAAAAACCTTTGTGGGATCCTTACGAGTCACAAAGGAAAAACACCCTTAGGAGTCCTCACGACTCCTAAGGAGAAAATACACCTGCGGGATCCGTACGACTCGCAGGGAGAAAATGCTTTTATGGGACCCTCATGGCCCATAAAATTGAAAAGTCTTAGGTGACAGGGATCTAAATCTGTCTCCTAAGCCATCGCTCCCCAACCCCCAAGTGGCGAATGATGAGTCGCTCCCGGTACCATATTCCAGTGCAACGATGCAGACGCCAACCAAATTCCAAATCCCATACCCCAATGGCGAATGATGAGTCGCTCCTGGTGCCACATTCCAGTGCAGCGATGCAGACGCCAACAAGGTCCTGAAATTTTTCCGGCCCTACGGTCTGGATCATACATCCTGCAAAACCGTATACAATCCACGGGTGTAAAACAATCCCCATCTCAATAAAAAAAAATAAAAAAAAATAAACGGTATGTCCACAAGCAAAACGGGCATGGATGAAAACCCGAAAGGGCTCCGTGAGTAAAAACAGCAGGACTGCCGGCGAGTTTGTGAAAACCCGAAAGGGCGCAAACTCGTAAAAAAAAAAAAGAAATGCACTCGCAAAGTCCTCTCGACTTTGTGAGGAGAAAATTCCTGCGTGAGATCCCTACGACTCACAAAGGAGCAACACACTTAGGAGTCCCCACGACTCCTAAGGAGAAAATACACCTACGGGATCCTCACGACCCGTAAGGAGAAAATGCTTTGTGAGACCCTTATGGCTCACAAAATGGAAAAGCCTTAGGTGATAGGGATCTAAACCTGTCTCCTAAGCCACCAATTCCCAAATCCTCTCGGGGCAAATGATGAGTTGCTTCTGGCATTATTCCAGTGCAGCAATGCAGATGCCAAACCAACCAAATCCAAATCCTCCCGGGGCAAATGATGAGTTGCTCCTGGCATCATTCCAGTGCAGCAATGCAGATGCCGACAAAAAAAATCCTCAAATCCTCCCGGGGCACATGATGAGTTGCTCCTGGCATTATTCCAGTGCAGCAATGCAGATGCCGACAGAAAACCAATTCCCAAATCCTCTCAAGACAGATGATGATTCGCTCCCGGTACCATATTCCAGTGTAGCGATGCTGATGTCAACCCAAATCAAATCAAACCAACCTCTATGGCGGAATCATGCTCCGTCCCAGAATTTACCCCGTGTCGAAATCATGCTTCGCCTCGGGATATCTACCTTCCCTGCCGGAATTATGCTCCACCTCGGAATAAAGTCAACCCGACACTCCGCGCCGGGGAAAAGTCCATCAGCGACACTCCGTGCCGGGGAAAAGTCAACCAGCGACACTCCGCGCCGGGGAAAAGTCGATCAGCGACACTCCGTGCCGGGGAAAAGTCGACCCGACACTCCGCGCTGGGGAAAAGTCCATCAGCGACACTCCGTGCCGGGGAAAAGTCAACCACCGACACTCCGCGCCGGGGAAAAGTCGATCAGCGACACTCCGTGCCGGGGGAATGTCAACCAGCGACACTCCGCGCCGGGGAAAAGTCGATCAGCGACACTCCGTGCCGGGGAAAAGTCAACCCGACACTCCGTGCCGGGGAAAAGTCCATCAGCGACACTCCGTGCCGGGGAAAAATCAACCCGACACTCCGCGCCGGGGAAAAGTCCATCAGCGACACTCCGTGCCGGGGAAAAGTCAACCAGCGACACTCCGCGCCGGGGAAAAGTCGATCAGCGACACTCCGTGCCGGGGAAAAGTCAACCAGCGACACTCCGCGCCGGGGAAAAGTCGACCAGCGACACTCCGTGCCGGGAAAAAGTCAACCAGCGACACTCCGCGCCGGGGAAAAGTCGATCAGCGACACTCCGTGCCGAGGAAAAGTCAACCCGACACTCCGCGCCGGGGAAAAGTCGATCAGCGACACTCCGTGCCGGGAAAAAGTCGACCAGCGACACTCCGCGCCGGGGAAAAGTCGATCAGCGACACTCCGTGCCGAGGAAAAGTCAACCCGACACTCCGCGCCGGGGAAAAGTCCATCAGCGACACTCCGTGCCGGGGAAAAGTCAACCCGACACTCCGCGCCGGGGAAAAGTCCATCAGCGACACTCCGTGCCGGGGAGGAGTGTGCCGGGGAAAAGTCAACCCGACACTCCACGCCGGGGAAAAGTCCATCAGCGACACTCCGCGCCGGGGAAAAGTCCATCAGCGACACTCCGTGCCGGGGAAAAGTCAACCCGACACTCCGCGCCGGGGAAAAGTCCATCAGCGACACTCCGTGCCGGGGAAAAGTCAACCTCCGACACTCCGCGCTGGGGAAAAGTCGATTAGCGACACTCCGTGCCGGGGAAAAGTCAACAACCCGACACTCCGCGCCGGGGAAAAGTCCATCAGCGACACTCCGTGCCGGGGAGGAGTGTGCCGGGGAAAAGTCAACCCGACACTCCACGCCGGGGAAAAGTCCATCAGCGACACTCCGCGCCGGGGAAAAGTCCATCAGCGACACTCCGTGCCGGGGAAAAGTCAACCCGACACTCCGCGCCGGGGAAAAGTCCATCAGCGACACTCCGTGCCGGGGAAAAGTCAACCCGACACTCCGCGCCGGGGAAAAGTCGATCAGCGACACTCCGTGCCGGGGAAAAGTCAACAACCGACACTCCGCGCCGGGGAAAAGTCCATCAGCGACACTCCGTGCCGGGGAAAAGTCAACCCGACACTCCGCGCCGGGGAAAAGTCCATCAGCGACACTCCGTGCCGGGGAAAAGTCAACCCGACACTCCGCGCCGGGGAAAAGTCGATCAGCGACACTCCGTGCCGGGGAAAAGTCAACCACCGACACTCCGCGCCGGGGAAAAATCCATCAGCGACACTCCGTGCCGGGGACACGTCTACCAAATCGCTTCGGATCAGAGCGTCGACCGTCTATGTCGCAAAATGGGCAGTGCAGGCTCCCGCAAATTGGGAACCCAAATCGCTTCGTAACAGAGCGTCGACCGTCTATGTCGCAAAAAGGGCAGTGCAGGCTCCCACAAATTGGGAACCCAAATCGCTTAACAGAGCGTCGACCGTCTATGTCGCAAAAAGGGCAGTGCAGGCTCCCGCAAATTGGGAACGCAAATCGCTCCGGAACAGAGCGTCGACCGTCTATGTCGCAAAAAGGGCAGTGCAGGCTCCCACAAATTGGGAACCCAAATCGCTTAACAGAGCGTCGACCGTCTATGTCGCAAAAAGGGCAGTGCAGGCTCCCGCAAATTGGGAACGCAAATCGCTCCGGATCAGAGTGTCGACCGTCTACATCGCAAAAAGAGCAGTGCAGGCTCCCGCAAACTGGGAACCCAAATCGCTCAGTAACAGAGCGTCGACCGTCTATGTCGCAAAAAGGGCAGTGCAGGCTCCCGCAAACTGGGAACCCAAATCGCTTCGTAACAGAGCGTCGACCGTCCATGTCGCAAAAAGGGCAGTGCAGGCTTCCTACAAAGCAGGAACCAGATCGCTCCGGGCCAGGAAAACGTCTACCACGGACACTCCGTCTCGGAGACATGTCAAGCAACGACCGTCCATGTCGTAAAAAGGGCAGTGCCAGCTTCCCAAAAAGCGGGAACCAAATCAAGTCGCCTCCACGTGAAAGAAGATCCATCAATTTCATACACGACCCATATATGTGGTGTGCATTTATTGATGGGGGGCAATTTGTTGGGGTAAAAATTTACACCCCCGTTGACCAAGTCAAAATCAAAGTCAACCCTAAGCCAAGTGGGCCCAAGCCCAGATCCAGTAGGCCCATGCCCGGGTCGAGCCTGAACATGAAGCGGCCGGCCTCCCCCCATGCCAAGATAAAAATTTTGTAATAAATAATTTTGTTGTATTTCTTTTATTTTATTTTTGGATAAATATAAGAAAAATAGGCATAAAGCCAAATTTTTGTAAAGCCCATGGCTTATGTGCAAAAAGAAATGGCACATGAGCCATGGGATAGGCAAAATGCCATTTTGTGAAGCCCAAGGGGCTATGTGTAAAGTGTATGGCCTATAAAGGCAAAAGATAATGAAAATATCTCACAACTTTTTCTCTCTCCAAAAAAAAGGTTTCAGATCTGAGATCTTTCTTCCTTCTTCAAGATTCCAAAACCTTCTTTTTTTTCTTGAATTAAATCAAGAGTTTCTCTTCCTTTTTCAAAACTAAATAGTTTTCCACCACAAAACCCATTAAGGGGAACTCAGATCTGCCATCAGGTCTCAAAAAAAGAGAGATTTTGACATTTCACATCCCTTGATCTTCAAGATCCAGCAAACAACAGGAGGAAGAAGAAGAACCCCTTCTATTAACCCCAAAACACATTCAGGAGTCAACTCCCCTCTGATTTCTCTTTTGAGAAATCTTTTTTCGAGGCTAAAAGCCTCTTATCCTCGCCGGCGCGCAGCGCTCATGCGCAAAGCGCCCACGTGCCGACACGTGGCGCGCGCGCTTGGGCTCCAGCGCGCAGCGCAAGTGCGCAAAGCGCCCGCGTGCCGACACGTGGCGCGCGCGCTTGCGCAAGTGCGCAAAGCGCCCGCGTGCCGACACGTGGCGCGCGCGCTTGCGCACCTGCGCGCTTGCGTAAGGGCGCAAAGCGCCCGCGTGCCGACACGTGGCGCGCGCGCGCTTGCGCACCTGCGCGCAGCGCTCTTGCGCAAAGCGCCCGCGTGCCGACACGTGGCGCGCGCGCTTGCGCACCTGCGCGCAGCGCTTATGCGCAAAGCGCCCACGTGCCGACACGTGGCGCGTTTGCGCCTGAGCGCACAGCACCTAAGCGCACAGCGCTCAAGGCGCTGGCCCCACGCATCCCTTGGATGCCTTTTCCCCCTCTTTTTATGTACATACATATATATGTACATATGTATACATATGTACATACACACATACTCCACGACACTGTCCCTGTTAGAAAAAAATTTCTAACGGGGCGCTGTCCCGCACCCCGCAAGGGGGCTGCTAGCCCCCTTGACCCCCAGCCCGCTATCCGGGTAGCGGGACCCCCGTAAAAACTTTGCGTGGCTCCCGATATATCCAAAACCCCTCTTTCAAAACACAACACACGTACACCGCACATTTAGTTTGCATGACCAGTTTAACCCGTCAATCGGAGGTTCCCTCGCCCCAAAGGCGAGGGGTAATTAACGGCAGCTTAGTCCGCGGCTGCCGGAGATTCGGATCCCCACAATCATTAAACCCCGGCCTACCCCAGGCATGGGGAATCTGTAGTACGCCTGACAAGCGCGCGCGTATTCCCATCTCAATGGGGTGACGAAAAACACCCTACAAGGGCGCCCTCGGGGGCGGCGGGAACAGCCGTAGATCTTCAGGGCGGTAATTGCGGTTTCCTGTACCGTCTTCAATCCCTCAGCCAAGAGATCGGTCTTCCTCTCCTGAGCCTGGGCTAGGGTCGTTAGTGTGCTAAGAATCTTCTCGGTACGATCGTGGGAATCGACACCTGAGGAGTTGCCCGAGGAGTCCATATTTCTTAAAAAGATCAAAAGAAATTAGATTCAAACAAGGGCTACACGATAATTCAACGAGAATTAGAAAGTGAAAAGAAATGTAATAACGCATACGTTAAGGGTGTAACTCAATTTAGGGATCTCTCGACCGAACTGTAATTTCATCCAAAACCTGAGCTCTGATACCAATAAAACTATGTCACGCATCGCTTCCCAAAATACGGAATATGAGGGGTGACTAAGCCAGCCATGCTTCTACGGTCAAGGAATATTCCTACCTTAGCCACACTTCGGCTTCTAGTATTACATGGTAGTCGATAAACAGTACTGGAGTAAAAGAAATAACAGTTCACAACTTTATTAAATTACAATAAAGAAGTTCGAGATACATTTATTTTGCATAAAGAAATAACTAACCAACAAAATACAATGTGCTTAAAGCAAAAAGAAATGGCGCTAATGTTGCGGTCTAGACTTCCGCGATCTCGAATAGCAGGTCTTGCTCCTGGGCTGGGTCCACTTCGTTCAGTGAACATGCACACTCAGGTCGTCAGGGCGATACATATAGCAATAAATATATATGATGGGTACAATACTATTAAACATGAAAGGTGCAACAGAATACAGAACATGAGAATAATGAACATCATTTGAATATGAACAGTGCGATATAAGTATCATGTTAGTAAACCAGGCAATGTGTATGTCACCACTTATCAGTCACTAAGTCCATGAAATCAATTGGTGGAAAGGATGCTCGTGTTTAACAAGGATCTCGTGCATGCCCGAAACTACGGTCCACTGTTGTCCGGGACATAACCCTGCAGCCGTGCCGCTAGGCCCATGACCTAATGTATGTATATATATATAGATATAGATATATATCACTAATATCGAATGATTATCCTCTAAGTCACCGTATCTCGGTAAATACGAGTTCAATTCTATGTTGATTTCCCCATTCCCTAGGTTATAGTATGTATTCAAGTATTAGATAGGTTGTGAATAATTACGTATCGCTTTCACTTTCAATCATGTTTCCACTTATCAATATCACTTTCGTACTTGCCACAACTCAATCACTAACATTTATATATCGACAATGCACAACAGTCGCTAGGTCTCAATATAAACGACCACTATGCAGAAGATATAAAGCAAGCACAAAAATAGGGAGAAATGCACTGAATAGATATTCACTAAATTATGACACCCAACGCCACTTGACTTGCAAAATTTACCATAAATCACACGTATAGAATCGATCAAAACAATATAAAAGGCGTACGAAATATACTTGATTATCTAAGCAGTAAAATTAGTTTCATGTCAATAGGAATTCAGGTTAGGGACTTATCATCATTTTAAATCAGCGATCCGTTGCTGAAATTCCGGTTTCAGAACCGGAAGTCCAATTTCGCGCATGGTTTACTCAGGATTGTGTTTAGATTCAGCTGTTTCCCCAGTTGAATAAAACCTAGTTCTATCTGTTAGGTTTCCAACGCATCAAACGGATTAATAATAAACTTTCTGTACTAGAAGATATGTCCTGTTTAGTGTGAAGGTGAAAGAAATGTCACTGCAGAAACTGCAGAACACGTCGACATTCTAAAATACAAAGTAAATATCAAATGACTATGAAACTGAACGAGACAAGATCTGTGTTAGCTAACTAAATTATTTACGCGGCTATATATGACTCCGCGCATTTTCAGTTTTATATAGGAACGTGCAGGTATTTAAATTCAGGTATCCTCGTGGAATGCTGCCCCGGACCGCAGTCCAGAGGCGCATTCCCAGTCAATTCTCGTTACAGTTGCCTATTAGCATTGAAGGGTAAACTTTATAAGATTCTAGTTTATCGAGTCGGCTTCGATACGAGCCGTAGAACATTACATTCCAATCTGTATTGAATTTATTATATATTTTTCAACGTGACATATGTGGTGTATTCCAGTTTTAGCGGTCGCCTTTAGGGGCGATTTTATATGATTATAAACACGATATTTTGCATCCAAATTTCTACACGATATTCGTAATCAGTAAAGAGATCCAACTATCGCAAGTTCCGCCATAATAAGATATGTTTTGGTTTATAGTTCGCATCAAACATCTAGGGTAGCGTTTGGTAATCGGTCGAAAACATAAGATTCCTTAACCAACAAGCGATAATTAATTCTTATAAATTCTAAACGACATCAATACGGGCTAACCAACCGAGTTGGATTCGATTCATTACTACCAACATGATGGCTCAAGTATAAGTGTTCGATTTATTACTTAACGTTATTTAGATATATAAATGTATATACCCACACACACATATATATACATATCTATTTATAATTATCTAACATTAGCATTAATCTATAAAATTATAATAGCATGAGCAGCAAGAGATGGGATTTCTCTTGTCTTTGGCGAAAATGGCACGACAAAGACGGCGGGCACGACACGGGCGCGATCACGGAAGCAGCAACAAGCTTGGGCTTAGCTAGCTATGGGGTTCTGGGCTGATGGCTTGAGCTGGAGGAGGAGGAGCTGGTGCGGGAGTGACGTCGAGGCGGTCGGAGAAAGAGGATGGGACGATGGCTGAGCTGGCAATGACTCCGACATAGGCGATGCATGGCGGCAGCGGCAGCGGCTAGGTTTTGGGGGGTTAGAGCTCGGGTGTTGTGTCGTGGTGGTGTTGGTGATGGCTCGCAAGTGTGGTGTGATAGGAGGGAGGTCGACGGTGGGTTTGGTGGTGATGTGGAAGTTGGTGGGTCGATAGAGGAGTTTGGGTTCGAGGGAGATGACGGTGGAGGTTGCGGTAGTGTTCAGGTGGTCACGATTGGGGACAGGAGATCGGCGGAGGTGACGAGGAGGTGTTGCTGATGGTCGTTGGTGATGAGGGCCGGAGGTTGGAGATGGGGAGTTGAATTTGGGAGTGGGAGAGAGGGAGAGGGAGAGAGAGAACGAGCAAGATGGGATAAAAGTGAGGGGCTCGGTTGGAGGAGATGACGTTGAGGAGTTCGTGGGGTCGGCGCGCAGATCACGCGACCGTTGGCGACGAGAATTAGTCTTAGGTGGAGCGGGTCTTGCCGGCGCGGCGTGAGCGAGAAGGAGCCGTTGACGAGAGGAAACGAGAGGGGATGGAGATGGAGGCGGTTGCGACGTGGCGAGGACGAGATCATCACGGAGGTGGGCGCGGGTCTTGCGGCGACGGCTCGAGGAAGGAGGAGACGTAGGAAAGGGCGGGAAAAGAAGAGAAGGGGAAGGAGAAGAAGTGTGGGAGTCGGGTCGGGTTTGGGTAGGGATAAGGAATATTGGGTTTAGATTAGGAATAATTTAATAAATAAAATAATAAAATAATAAAAATATATATAAAAGGAAAAAAAGGAAAAAAATTCTGGAAAAAATACGGAAAATATATATATGGAAACTGGGGATTTACACGAAGTCTCTATGCTTAAGTTGACGCCTGTCTATGGATTCATATGTAATCTTGACCGTCACCTATTATTTAAACAAAAAGTTTAAATAGAAGAATAGGTTAACATTATGTATTTGTGAAGTGGGAAACTTCATATATATTGTTGACACTCACCTGTTTTCTAATGCCCCGTGCATGTGTCCTCACTCATTCTAATGCCCATGCTTTTGCATGACTCGACTTGCTGCTGCTGCAATTATTTATTTATTTATTTATTCGCAGGCCCACTTTTCTCAACTTAATATTCAAAGTCCAATGGCAACAACACCTACTCCATCAGTTCCTGTGTACCATCCTGATCCACCTAGGCCTGCACGTCCGCCGCTTTACTATGGTCAAGGACCTCAAGGTGCTCCTGGCCTCATGATGCCTCGACCTGCTTCTTTTGGCTTTCCACAGCAACTATTTCCAGGAATCTGGCCTGGTGCTGCTCCAAGCTTTATTACGCCTTACCCTGTTCAGAGGCCGGGGCAGGCCGGGCAGAGCACAGGGATTAGGCGAGGAAGAATTGAGCAGCCGCAGATTCAGCAACCTCAGGTATAGCAAACTCTTGAGCCAGCATGCTTGCGTTTTTTTATTTTATTCTTTGTTCGGTTGGTCAGCGTATAACACATAAACGGATTATATGCTGCATAATCGGGTCACGCGTGATTACACAATATTGTATTTTTAATACAAATAATTTAGAAATATCCTTCGAAAATATTTAAAAGATAGAAGAAGATATTATGCATATAGGGACAATAAAGAAAGGAACTGGCCTTTTATTTATTAGTTATTTACCTTGCATATCCTGTGGGCTATGCATATTGTATGTGTCCATTTAAGTGACCACTCTGCCATGTATGTTGCCTAGGACCAATTCTGCGGTCATTCACCCTTATAATACTATTCAATGCACTTGATAGCCGAAATATTTTCAGTGGACAACCAAACGGCCTTTTAAACCTTGTTTTACAACAGTGCTTTTATATATCGATTGCATAAACCTGTCAGCTGACTACCTATAAACGCTAAGCACGATAAGCGGGCATCAATTTTTGCTTCTTAGCTATACACGCGCGCGCACCCCACTAAAATAAAAGAGGACAAGGCTCAGGCCTCCTTCAATTTGATATTTGATAAAGATGTCACAAGTCGACTGTAGATTTAACATAGAGAATGATCTCGAACCATACGCTCCTTCATCCTTGCTACGACAGCATGTCAAAAGAATTCTGTTTTACCTTTTATCAAATGAGGAGTTTTCATTTTTATGGTTTTTCTCAATTTTCCACTTTCTAGTTTTCCTAGACTATTTCCTGAAGGCAAGGAAAGGTAGAATGTTGCCCCTGCTTTAGCTCTGGGTTTTGAATCCGGCTGTGATGCTCATCCAGTAGATAGGTAATCCGTGAATTAATTTTTTCAGCTGCCAAACATTGCTCGAGACAAAGAAAATAATTAATAATTAGCCTATATAATGGGTTCAAGTTCTTTCGTCTAACCACCGGACCTTTACTATTCAATCATCACTTGAAGCCTTTATAAGATGCATATTTGTTTTAGTCCTGGTTTTGTATTCAAGATATATTGGAGTTGCACGTGTGGCATTAACAGATTAACTGCTTAGGCATGCAATTATAATTATTCTCTGGAAGTTTTTTCGCCCGTCCATCTCCACTTCTGTGTGGTTGAAGTTCAAATAACCACAACATTTTTGGTTAGCTTTTTTGTCGACGTCGTTGTCGCTACCCCATCACCAAACTAATGCTAACAAACAAGGTTTCGTAGATATCCTTATCCTTCCCCCCCCCCCCCCCCCCCCCGCCACCCCATAAAAAAACACCATCCGTTTTACTGGAGCTTTCTTTATATAACGAACAAAATTTGCGTCAAACGAAGGAAAATATTGACAGGATTTTGGTATGTTCTAATCTTGGATTGAGGACTTTTCACAGTTATCAAAGAGCATTGTATACAATTTGATACATTACAATTTATGCTTTATAATGCCAAAAACAGTCCCACAATTATTCTGGATGCATTGGAAACGGTGACGGTATGGATACAAATCCGTTACAGATTCGTCTCTTCAACAAAAAATCCGTCCGACATAGGGTTTTGTTATCTTTTGAGTTGATAATTTATGTATTTTTAGCAAGCTGAAGACCCGTGCTGTTTATTCGTGAATCTTTTGTTTGGCAAGCTGTTGTTTTTCTAGAAGCTATTCTTTTTCGTGTTCTGACTTCAGCGTTTTTTCTTGTTATCATATTTACGATTTTACTTCGTCTCTGTAATTTTGGTTCAGGGTTCATGTTATGGGAATGATTTTGGCACTAGTTTCCATTAACATGAACAAGCTTGCATCTGAATTATATTAAGTTTGATGTTGGATTTTTATTTTTATTTTCATTTTATCCAACCAGTGCAGTTGAATGCTAATAATGCTGTGGGCCCATCTATGAGGCCTCAGGGCCTAATGGTTCCGATGATGCTGGTGCCTCTTGATGCTAGAAGCATGAAAGTTGCTCCAGTGGATGCAGACCGTTCTCCATCAATCCCGATATCGTCGCTCGCCTCTACTTTAGTTTCAGCACCTCATGAGCAACAGAGAAGGGTATGAATTTATTGACTCGTCCTGAATTATGTATTACTAAAATATCTTACCTGCATCGCATGTGCATTGAAAAGTGTAAATTGAAGATTATGCGGTAGTGATTTAAACCCAACCTGTAGGAAATGGGCAATTTTTTTATTAAAAAAATGCTGCAGACCTGATTTAAACAAAATATCCAGGACCTGATTTTGATTATCATTAAAGGAATATAGATATTCTATCGTAATGTCAGTGTTGCCAAGTTTTTGATAATTTTATGTCTTGTTCGTGTCCTGTGTCCGTCTCATACTTAGGCACATGATTTATGCATAATGTTTTTTTTCCCTCCGGAGAAGAATAAACAATGTATGCATTGGTGCACGATTGCATTCTTCCCTCCATACATAAGGATTTTATGACCATTTTTTCTTTCACACACACACGACATTAGAATTATTTTGAAGCGTCGCAAGACCCGGGATCGATCGGTAACCTAATAAAAAATGCATGTGTGCTTTTTCAGATGCTAGGTGAGCAATTATACCCGCCTGTTGCACAATTGGTGGGAGATCAAGCCGGCAAAGTGACTGGAATGCTGCTGGAGATGGATCACGCAGAGGTCCTCCACCTCATTGAATCTCCAGATGCATTGCAGAAGAAAGTCAAGGAAGCCATGGAAGTCCTGAAAAATTCAGCTGCCACCCACTCAGAGGATGCCGCATTAGAGTGAATTAATTCAAGTGAAGCTGCTTTGCTTCTTTCCTTCTTTTTTTCTTTTTCCCATTTTTATCAAACTTTTTGTGGAGATTTGGTGTGGTATGAGTGAAAAAAGCATAAATAATTTTGGCCTTTTAACTTGTTTTGCAGTCCTGTTTAATTATGTGTATTTTCTGGATAATTTTATGACATTTGTGTAATAAACTTACGAGACTTTTGTCGTGCATGTTGGTAGTTAATTTCTGTGTAATTTTGAGGAAACTGTGTTGTGTCTTACCTTCCACATCGTGATGGTGGGTGGGTGTTACTTATGGGGGCTAATTGAGGCAAGGTAATATGTACGATATAACTTCCTGTTAACAAACATGGAACTTTGCATTTTATTTCCTGAATGATAGTCTGTTATAGAATATGAAACTCATTATAACTTCGGAGTTATGGTAGTGGACGGGACGTTTGATATGATATTAGAATATAAAATAATAACCCTCATGCCTCAACCCTTGTTATAAACTGTCATGTCCCGTTTTCTAAAATACGGAATACGAGGGATGACTAGTCCAGCCATACTTCTGCGGTCGAGAAATGAATCCGCTGTAGTCATATTTTGGCTTCTAGCGTTACATGGTAAACAGTAAGTAATGTTAACATGTGATAAAATATCAAAGAAGGTATCAGCAAGTCCTGCTATAACGATATCAATGGTAAACGAGAGTCTCAATAAGGGAAAAAGGCGCCCACATAGATATAGTGATACAACAACTGAACTATGCAATGATACACAAGTATAATGCATATCAAAAGTCAAATCAATAAAAGCTACCCCGCAAGGGGCTCACAAGAGAGAACAAAGAATACCAAATAAAACTGCTAAAGACCCGCCAATCACTGAACCTCAGTCTGCTCCTCGAGATATCCGTAATCCAGCTCCGACGGAAACCTATCTCGAAACCTGGTCACCAAGTGTCCAGGGGTGTCAAATCACCCGCAAGTATTCAGGTGTGCCACAGCGCACGTGCAGCGGTGCAGTGCACAGTAAGCAGTCAAAGTGTATGTCAAATGTAAGCATGCAGGCAATGGCGTATACATAGGAATAAATATCACGTTACAAAATGAAACAAGTAATCAGGACGTCCTACGAGTCAATGTCACTAAGTATGTATATAGTGTAAGTTCTTTGAAATTGATCGGTGGTGGCCTGAGTCACTCGGTCCACCGGCATCATGAACAAGGAAGCTGCTTGGGGCCCATAGGCTATGCCTCCAGATGAGGTGGAGCGCGAGTTACAGTTGCAGTTGGAATACTTCTCGCAAGTGAATGCCATTGATGTTTCACTTTCTGCGCCAATCAAGAAACCAAATCTTAGTATCTCGAACCCAAGGGCAACCATATCAAACCGCGATTCGTTCGCGAACACGACACACGAAATGCGGAGTGGAAAGAGGAAAAGGTCCCACCGGGCGTGCCAGAATCTGTTTACCGCCGGAAACCGGGAAGACGCGATGAACGTCTTGCCTGAATCTGGGGGCAGATGCTAATTGGTGCTATCCGTCCATCTCTCCGATGATGCCAAGTTGATTTATGGCGCCGTATATCGAAGGTTTAAACGGATGCTGCCGATTTAGCAGACTTCGTCAGATTCCCCCTCGTTTGAGGGGTTTTTGATTGTGGGGACGCTCTTCCCTGCAGCCGCAAGCCCCTGCAGTTAATTACGCTACCGCATCGCGATAACAACTTTCTTCTTCTCCAGATGGTCACTTCGTGTCGTGGCTGTTTGTTTTGTTTGTGGTTGCCCGTGGATTGTATACGGAGACTAATTTATGTTGTCGCCCGTAGGACGTGGATTAGTCTAAATCCGTATCTTCTTAGATTTGGGTTTGGGGGTTGTGTTTAAGGATACGTTAGTCTCATTTGAGACTAAGATCAACTTAAACATTTGTTAATGATACGTTAGTCTAATTTTAGACTAAGATCAACTTAACAGGATCGTTTAGATCCAACAAGAGAGCGTTTGGGCTGCCTCTGTTGTTTAGTTTAGGGACATTGCGGTCGAATGTTAGTTTAAGGACATTACGGTCCAATGTTAGTTTAAGGACATTTCGGTCCGTTGGACATTTCGGTCCATTGGTAGTTTAAGGACATTTCGGTCCAGGGTAAGGACATCGTAGTCCGTGGGTTTAAAGGGACCCCACAGTCCAAGTTAAGGACATCGTAGTCCATGAGTTTAAGGACCCCACAGTCCGGTTTAGAGACACTGTAGTCTATAAGGTTTAAGGACGTCGTAGTCCATGAGTTTAAGGACCCCACAGTCCGTAGAAATGTGTGGTTGTCGGGACCCGTCACCTTTCTGAAAACGTTGAAGGATTACAACGACAGATATCAGAGAAGTAAAGAGATGTACCCTCGAACCGGGTGTAGATTGATTGGAAGATCTGTAGCCCAGTTTAGGACTAAGGTCTGTTGAATATTCGTGAGCAGATGGGCTCAGTTCGATATAAGTTGAGGACTTATGGCTAGAATTGGGCTAAGTCCAATTAAAATATTTAACATTTTATTGTTCTGAGTCGTTGAACATTTACTTGGGCTTGGCCCTTTTAATAATGCTGAGCATTAGACCCTGACATTCTTTGTCTTGTTTTGAATGCAGAGCATTCATCAGAGCCTTGGCTCCTTAAAGAACAATTTGTGTTCATTCAGCGCAACATATGGTGCGCTAGGCGCTTTGCACCAAAAAAGTGTAGTGCGCTTCTGCCACGTGGTGCGCATGTAAATGTTGCGCTCTGCACTAAGCGCAGAGCCAGGTTGTGAGCGCTGAGCACTAGTCCATGAGCGTATTGCGCTGGCGCATACGTGAATGACACGTGTTGCGCTTGGCGCCGAGCGCCAGCCCATGAGCGCAGTGCGCTGTTTTAGAAGCGCAAGGCGCAAGTTGTATCTGTGGTTGACACGTGGCCTGTCTTGGCGCTGAGCGCCGGTCCAAGGAGCGCAAAGGCGCAGTTCATGAGTGCAAGGCACTTTCCAATAGCGCAGAGCGCACTTGATCAAATTTATGATTAGAGAACAAGTTTATGTTCTTCTGAAGGAGGCTTTGCCTCTAAATTCAAGAACAAAAATTCTTGTTTATTTATTTATAAAAAGGCACTGCCTTTGTAGATCAATGATCTGTAAATGAAGTAAATACTTCTTCTTTTTGTTTATCATAAGATCTTTTGATCTCTTTTATATCAAAGACTTTGGTCTTTTGTAGATCTATGAGCTTTTTAGAAGATAGTTCTTCTTTTTACGAGATAATTTCATCTCTGTGTTCAAGAATAATGTTCTTTACCTTGAAGAAGATGATCTTCTTTTGCTAAAGGCTTGCCTTTCTCTCCTCGAGTTTTCTCAAAGTTTTTAGGGAGGTTTCTCTATATTTTTCTCTGTATGTCTGAGACTTGAAGTCTAGGGGCCTTTATATAGAGCCAATTGATTTGTTAAATCAGTTTTAAGAGACATTTCTTTGATTGATTTGGGAATATTTCCCACCGTTGGATCTTTGATCCTAGAGCTTCTGTTTTGCAGAAGATAATCTTCTTGTTCTAATAAGATTGAGAAATCTTTCTATGCAGAATTTGTTCTGTCTTTGGTAATTTTTATTTACCATTGGATCGTTGATCCAACGATACTTAAAGCACAATCTTGTTGTTTGGAAAGATTTTGAGGAATCTTTAATTAATGATTTATCATTATTATTAGATCCTTTGATCTATCAGTGGGAATTTTTAATTCCAGCACTGGCGCACCTTGCGCCAGCGCACATACGTTCGACACGTGGCGCGCAGCGCAACTGCGCTAGCGCACTCGTGTTTGACACGTGGCGCGCAGCACGGAGCGCAACGCAACTGCGCTAGCGCATCCGTGTTTGACACGTGGCGCGCAGCGCATCTAGCGCATTGGCTCTGAAGCGTTACTTCAACTTTTGAGTTTTGAAATTTTAAAATAGAGGTTTGCTCTGATTGGGGTGCGCTGCTTAGGACGCAACGCACCTGGTGCTAGCGTGTCTGTGTCTGACACATGGCGCGCAGCGCATGTAATACCCGGTTCATTTATATACGCCTATATCCGTATTTCTCTTTAACCTATAAAATTTTTATTTTTATTTATAATTATTTATTATTTTAAAAACTCCATTAAACCCTAAAACCCAAACCCTACTATATCTCATTTTTTCCCAGATTCTTCCTTGAAGCCCCAGCCCCCTCTTCCATTATTATTTCTTTTATTTTTATTTTACAACCCCGGCCCAGCACCATTCCTTTTTATTATTTATTAAATTAAATAACCTTTTTCCCAGCCCAGCCCAACAGCCCACGTAAATTAAAATAGGATTTAAATTTAAACCCAGCCCAACTTCTTCAGCCCGAGCCCAGCTCTTTCACCAACCCGACCCGGCCCACACCCTACACTTCATCTTCCCAACGGCTCCCTCCCATTTTCCCGCTCCCTGTTCCCTCGATCCACCATCTTCGCCGCACCTCACGCCCACGCCCACGCCCGCGCTCGTGCGCCGTTACCCTACGACGCGCACCCCTCGTCTCCCCGATCTCCCTCACACCCTCACTCCTCTCTCTCTCTTCTCAAATCTTCCCTCTCGTTCACCAAGCCGGCCACGACCCACTACAGATTCCCTCACCCGCTCCTCTCGACGACGACGACAAACCTCTTCCCTTCCTCCTCCACCAACTGAGCCCCTCACCACACCACTACGTCGACCGAGCACCCTGCCAAACTCCCCTACACACCCAACCCACTCACACACGAGCTCGGCTACCCTGCCTCCATCAACGCCGGCATCCCCTCACCGCTGGACACCGCCTGAGCACCAACACAACCTCCTCCACGTCGCCAACAACCTCCATCGACCGAGCACCTCCTCACCTTCTTCCCCCTTCAGCTCCCTCACCCGACCTCCTCTCTCATCACCTCAATCTCTCTCTCTCTCTCTGTATCTCTCTTTCCCTCTGTACTCTCTCACTCTCTCTCTCTCTCTGTTAATCTCTCTCTCTCTCTCTCTATACCTCACTCCCCTCTCCCTCTCTGTTACACACACACACTCTCTCTCTCTCTCTGTCTAACTCTCTCTCCCTCTCTCTCTCTCTGTCTAACTCTCTCTCTCTCTCTGTCTGTCTAACTCTCTCTCTCTCTCTCTCTATAAATCTCTCTCTCTCCCTCTCAGCGCCTCTCCTCCCTGCTAGAGCCACAGTGTCCGTCGTACCCACCGAGACATCGAGTCCAAGAACCAAGCTCGAGCCAAGCCCAAGCCTAGCCGAGACTCGTCGTGTTGTTGCTACTTCGTGCCCGTGCCGTGTCACCACTGCCTTCGCTGTCGTGCCATCAATTCATCGTCAAAGGCAAGTATTTATACTTGCTACATGCTAATCTAATTACATTACAAACTCAAATAGTATAGGTTGCTAATTTACAATTTATGATAACTCATGTGATATACCTGTTCGATGTGTGACCTCAATGAAAATATTCTTCTAAATTGACGGAATTGGTTTGTCTATGCTGGCTCATGCAGTGATGAATACTGTGTATAAATTTCACTGGAAAATACGACCGTTAATGGCTAAAACGAATACCCCCAAATTTACCCGTAAAACTAGAAATTTACCATATCTGAAAATCGTTAAAATCACCGTAAATTATGTACATACTGGAATGTTGCGTTCGAGGGCTCAAATCGAAGCCGACTCGATGAACTGTAATCCTATGTAAATTTCTATCTATTTCTGTATTGATATTGTGGCAATATTTAGATCGGAGTGCGACTCTGGACTGCAGTCCAGAGCGACTCTGGTTGCTGTTTACTGTTCCATAATGCGTGCCACCTGTTTTCCTGAACTCGTATGTTGCGGAACTCTACAGTTTAGTAAAGGTGAAACTGTTAGCTAGATAACACAAGTGGTTTCATTCTGTTTCATCGTCGTTTGCTATTTAATCTGTAATTTAAAAGATGGGGACGTATAACAGTCCCAACAGAATCAGAATTGACATACTAGTATTGAACAGTGTATAACTCCTGACGTAAAGACGCGATTGAAGATCCGTCTATTGCGTTGAAAACCTTATTGGAAACCCTAGATTTCATTCAACTGTAGCATCATTAAATTCTGATCCCTACTGGGGTTAAAATGCGTTGCGAAACGAACTTCCGATTCTGAAACCGGATTTCCAGCTGTGAACGCTTAAAATGAATTGGCCATAACTAGTGATCCTGAAACCCGATTGACGTAAAACTAAATTCGCTGGATAGATAATCAAACATACTATTTATTCCCCGTTCATCGTTCCGCTAAACCGTACACGTATGATTTATGATAAATTATGCAAGTGGTAGAATACCGATTTATGACATTTTAATCATGCTTTACATACTGTTCTCTCATCATATCATACATATGTCACTGCATTGATAACCTAGTGATCATGTGCATTACCCAGTGTTAGGTATTAGTGATGATTGTGGCAAGTAGTTAGTGTTCGTGCATGAATGAATAAGTGAAAGTGACACACACTTGTATACAATCAGTGAACCCTACTATTCTATTGCATTGTCGACGTCTGTGGGACGCGTGTAAATGTGACTATAAGTGGTATGGGACACTTATGGAAGCTCTTGCATGGGTGTCGCAGATAAGGCACCAGACACTGCCATTTATCTTGGGTATTAGTCGGGACGTGCTTGATGGAGATCCTGTCTCCAGTTCTCGCGCAGACTTATCACAGACCGGCTGGTATTTGAGATTATGGTTAGCGTTTGATGTAGACCACGGGGTGTGGGGTAGTTTGAGTGTGAGTTCAACAGAATCTCGGGAGTCCCATGCCGGCTTATAAATATGGAGATATATGGAGATTTACAGGGTACATGATTATTACCGTGAGTTACATTTTGGGCCCGTGGTCCCTTGCCCTTGGGTCCTACCCTTGGGTGGAGGACACTCGCGAGTGGTTGACTCTCACACTTGGACTGACGATAGGCTTAGTGACCTGCACAGTGAGACTTAAAGACTGATAGGGATAATGGCATTGATATACATTACTTACTGTGTTGACATACCTGACATACTATTTTTACTGCTTTACTGTTCACCTGATCTACTAGACACTGCATTGGTTACTGCATGTTCATATCTTTACCGTCTTGATTTATTGTTATATATATCTATTACCACTGTTCGAGTTGCCACTTGCATCTATATATTTATATTGCTATCGTGTCGCTCTGACCACCTGAGTATGCATGCTCAGAGTGAGGAGTGGATCTAGCCTGGACCGGGACCAGACGTATATCGCGGACATCTTGAACAGCTATCCAGAGTTATACCCTTTTTACCTTCATCAGGTCAGTTCTTGGCATTTGTTTCGTTTCAGATACTGCATTACTCATTACCCGTGCGTTGTTTACTGATTACCATGTAAAGCTAGAAGCCGAAGTGTGACTACGGCAGGATATTTCCTTGACCGTAGGAGCATGGCTGGCCTTGTCAACCCCTTGTATTCCATATTCTGGGAAGCGGGGCGTGACAGCGCGCCTAGCGCTGGATCTGAAGCGTTGCTTCAATTTTCAAATTTTGAATTTTAAAACAGAGCTTTGCTCTGATTGGGGGAAACACCCGGTTGCCTCTTGCGAGGGCTTTGATCCTTAGCATGGGAGGGGCCGTAAATGGCCTATTAAGGATGGCCGAGCAGGATTACTGCCCGGTGCTTCTTGGCAAGGGCTTTGATCCTTAAGGACGGGCCGAGCAGGGTTACTGTCCGGTGCCTCTTGGAGAGGGCTTTGATCCCTGGTTTGTTGGGGTAGGGAGCTACCAGCCAGGGATAACCGAGCAAAGGCGGGCTCGGTTGCCTCTTGGCGAGGGCTTTGATCCCTGGTTTGTTGGGGGTAGGGAGCTACCAGCCAGGAATAACCGAGCAAGAGCGGTCCCGGTTGCCTCTTTTGAGGGTTTTTCATCCTTAGCGCCGGAGGGGCCGTAAGTGGCCTACTAAGGATGGCCGAGCAAGGTTACTGCCCGGTGCCTCTTGGCGAGGGCTTTTTGTCCTTAAGGATGGCCGAGCAGGGTTGATGTCCGGTGCCTCTTGGCGAGGGCTTTGATCCCTGGCGTTGTGGGGTAGGGAACCTACAAGCCAGGGATAACCGAGCAGGGTAGCTGTAGGGCTGCCTCTTAGTGAGGGCTTCGATCCCTGGCATTGTAGGGTAGGGGAGCTACCAGCCAGGGATAGTCGAGCAGGGTAGCTGCAGGTCTGCCTCTTGGTAAGGGCTTCGATCCCTGGCGTTATTAGGTAGGGAAGCTACCAGCCAGGGATAGCCGAGCAGGGTAGCTACATGGCTGCTTCTTGGTGAGGACTTCGACCCTTGGCGGTGGAGGGGCCGTGGGAGGCTTACCAAGGATGAACCAAGCAGTGAAGCTGCTCGGTTGCCTCTTAGTGAGGGCTTCGATCCTTGGCGCCGGAGGGGCCGTGGGAGGCCTGCCAAGGATGAACCAAGCAGTGAAGCTACTCGGTTGCCTCTTAGTGAAGGCTTAGATCCTTGGTGTTGTGGGGTAGGCAAGCTACCGGCCAGCGATAGCCAAGCAGGGTAGCTGCTGGGCTGCCTCTTCATGAGGGCTTTAAGAAGATGGACAGTCGCGAGTGACACGTGCCACGAACGCGTGCCTCTTCTAGTAGCACTGCCTGGGAGACATTGAGCGGTGTGTACTCCTAGAACTTTGGGAGATAGGGCTTTTGCCGTTCAGGTCCGCTTCTCTCTTCTCTTGCCCTCTTCTTCTGGTCGGTTTGCTCTGCCTAGGGGAGATTTGCGCTTACCTCGGATTCGAGCTGGGCCTCGCGATCGGTCCAGGCCTTTACCTCGGCCATGGTCATAGGTTGCGCTAGTGCAAATAACCGTAACCACTCCTTGTGCCTAAGACCAGACCTTAATGCTGTGATGACCGTCTCATCCTGGTGCTCGGGGACCTCAAGAAGGGCGTTGTAGAAGCAGGTGACGTATGCTTTGAACGTCTCTTTGTCCCCGCGCTTGATCGTGAAGAGGTGGTCGACGGTGCGTTTTTGCCGCCTGTTCCCGACGAAGTGGCCAAGGAATTGGGTGGCCAGCTCATCGAAAGTTGAGATCGAGCGTGGCTTGAGTCCTCGGAACCCGTCTCGCCCGGAGTAAATGAGAGTGGCCGGAAAATCCCGGCACTTGGCGGCGTCGGAGTTGTCTTGGAAGCTCATCCCTGCGGTGAACGCATCCAAATGGTCCTTCGGGTCAGACTTGCCGTCGAAGAGGGAGAGCTTTGGGGGCTTGTTGCGAGAGGAGACGTGGACAACGAGCAGCTCCTCGGTGAATGGTTTGGTGAGCGAGTCGGCGGTGTACTTAGCCCCGTCGCTCGAACGGTGACCCTCCCGATGCAGACCCTCGATCTTCTTCTCTAGGGCGTCGAGTCGGCCGTGGTACCCTGACGACTCGGCACATTCTGATCCCAAGCCTCTGCTGTTGGAGGCTTGCGTCTGACCTCGGCCCCGGTTCCTCTCAATGAGGTTCCTTAGATCCCTCGGCGAGGTAGTCTTCGAGCCGCCATAGTGAGTCTCGTCCGCACGACCCCGTCGAGGGAGGGGGTGTCGGTCAGGCCTGGTAACTGGCGAGCTGACAGACATCTCCTCGGGAGGGACAGGTGCGCGAAGGATCTCGGGACGAGGTGCTCTGGCGACGGACCTCGGCGTTGAACTGTGAGGCGCCCAGCGGGCCTCAGAACGCATTGGCCTGGAAGATCTGCGGCCGTGGGAGGTAGCGACGCGGTGGTCGGCAGTGCCGACGCAGACGGAGTCTTCTCTTCCCCTGTAGGGGTCCCGGTCCCGAGGCGGGGGAGCGGCGACCTGGGGATCTTGCCCTGCTATTTGGACACGGATGAGTGCCTCCACGAAGGACGAGAGTCGGTCTATTTGGCCGGCAAGGACGCTAATGGCATTCGGCGGAAGAGATTCGTCCGCGCCTCCGTTGAGAGGGAGGCGGTGGCTAGTGCTTGGATTTTCGTGATGATCGCTCGCCATTGGACTGAGATCGGAAAATGAACTTTTGCTTTTGTGGAATCAAAGAGTTCCTACAGACGGCGCCAGCTGACGCGACCTGTATCACGCCAAGATTTTACCTTTCGTTGATCTGCTAATGGCGTCGATGGGTAGCTAAGATTGGATCTGGAGGATGTCGCTCCTAAAGCGTGTGGATCTCAATGGGTTTGAGGTTGTGGTCGCCGAGCTACGTGCAAGGAAGTCCCGGGGTGGTTGTACCACCGAGGACCCTCCGACGATCAAGTTAGACTAGAAATCCGAGCAGAATAACAGCTTAGTAGAGTAAAAATGGCTTACTTGAACCGTCTGAAGAAGGGGTTTATATAGCAGTGTCAGCAGGCAAGGCAGGCGCGAGAATCACGCCGGCAGTTACGCTCCCGACGTCACGCCCGCGTGATGAGCGGGATCTCCCATTAATGGCGAGATATGCTCGTTAATGGGGGATCATGATGGCGTGGAATGTGAGATGTGGCCGGCGGATATCTCCCGCATGGCGAGATTCGCGGGATGGCGGTTGCGCCTGTGAGCGGTGCCGTTGGAACGTGGAACGTGCTGTAGGTCCTTTCTTGTGAGCCCTGAGACACGTCATCTGCCACGTGTCATGATCTGGGAGATCGCCGATATCGAGCATCATCAGTAAGAGATAACGATCGTGCATTCGCTCCCCGTTTTATTGTTAGTCTTATGCTAATATGCAGACATCACATCATTTTGTTAACACTGAGATGACTTGATGTCGGCCTTAGAACCAAATTTCATGGATGGAAATCCTTAAGGACTTTAATAGTGTAACTTAAAAGTTCAACGAGATCAAAGGCATGAGCGGATCTCGAACGAACTTTAAAACATGTCATGAAACCGTTTGAACTAGCATTATTGTATGAAAATATTGGTTTCTTTCACTCATTGAAGGCATGAGCGGATTAAATAACCCCAAAATGGCCTTATACGTGGATTGAATATCCTAAAATGAACTGAATGTGACATTTTTGGGGAAAATATCCTTACAGAAATACCCTTCGAAATTTTAAAATTTAATGGAGTTATCTCAAAGGCTTTGGAAGTTCGATGGCGCTTTTATGAAATATACATTTTTTAGTACAGTTGTAGAACATAAATGATATAAAAGAAAAGGTTATACAATACACGATCAATTTTATCTTGGATGTGATCGGAATTGAACCAGCGAACTCACACAGAAGGAAATATTGTTAATGTATGACCTATGCCCGATTGGTCAGAACAAGATCATTGAAATAGAAGAAAAGGACATCCCACACAATAGACTGTCAACGTTTGGTTAAAAAACTATTTTTTGTTATAAGTTGGAGTCTTGGAGGCATAGATCATGTTTGTGCTTTGACTTCACTCTTTGGGGAAAATCATAGGCTTTTCTACTTCTTTCTCATTACGGCATTTATTAGAGTAGTTTCGATAACGATATAATTTCATTTGGCATGAATTTGTAGGTTTTTAAAGATATTACCCCCACCCCACAGCACCCCACCCCGAAAAAAAGGTCAGGTTTCACACAATATTGAAAAAACCCCGCTACGCAACTAGTTATTTTGCGTTATATAACATAACCCAACATATTTGCTAACACAATGTTGAAAAAAAACCAGTTACGCAACTAGTTATTCTGCGTTACGTAGCATAACCCAACCTATTTGCTACGTAACTCAACCAAATAACTTAAATACAAAGTAACTTACTCTATTTTAAAACTAATTTATTTAAATTTAAGATTTAAAATGAATAAATATAATTATTGAAATTAATTGATAATAGTCCATATAACTTAGGATTTACGTGACGCTATTTACGCTTTTCGAATTTAGAAACGGGACGCTACGCGTTGCGCTATCATTGTTTTCAACATTGGTTTCACAATAATTTTCTTCACGGATTGCAGTTGTTTATTCTTTTTAAACACCAAGTAATGCTCTGGCATTCTTACTTTTTAAACACCAACAAAAATTTTCAAACCTACTCATATCTTTAATAAAACACCTCTTTAGAAACAAATTAAACTCAATTATGTGCTATCTATAATTATCACAAAACAACTTGCTTCACATAAATTAACACAAAATTAACATAATACTGTTTTGCCCAAAGCAATTAATATTATTTTAAACGTCTTCGATGCGCTAATCAGGTGCGTCAATGCAAGACTTCCACAGTCCTCACACACACATATCATCTTTAATTGTCATGGTCATTTAAATAATTATATATCTTCTATCTACCAATATAGGAGTTTTCTGCATTAATGGTTGCATATAATTATAGTAATTTTGATGATAAATTTCTTTATTAATTTAACTACGTGCATCTCGCTAAAATAATGATGACACGGCAATTTAATTACGTGCATCGCACTTGTAAAATAACAATGACATGCCGTTTAATTACCTGCATTGCACATTAATCACTGATGTGATTTTTGTTTGATTTATCTAAAATAATAAGACGCCACCTCATCAATCAATTTCAAAATCAAATGACCCCCTTCCTTTTGCTCTATAATCTATATCTATCTATCTATTATTATAATGCCAAAAGAGGGATGTAAAATGCACCTGAAAAAACAACCCTCTAATTTTCTGCCACCTAAGCAATGATGATGTGTTAACTTATTATGGCACATATGATTCACATAATTAAATTAATAAAATATAAAAAATAAATAGATTTGTTTGTTTCTTATTTAAATCACTTTAATACCTTTTTGAGATATATCTTAAATATTTAAAATAGCCAACTTATTAAATTTTCAAATAATTAGAAGTCTGAAAAAACCTTTAAAACCTATATTATTTATTTATTTTTTAAAAAAATCTTCTCAAATCTTTGTTTAAGATCTTAAAATATACAAACGTGCATCGCACGTGTTAAATACTAATGGCGGAGATAATGCCAAGGGAGAGATGCAGGAAACATGTGAAAAAACAACCCTTTAATTTGCTGTTACCTAAACAATGACGACGTGTCCAATTATTATGGCATGTGTGATGCATATAATAAAATTAATGATATATATATAAAAAGATTTGTTTGTTTATTACTTAAATCACTTTAATCTTTTTTGAGAAATATCTTAAATACTTTAGTTATGATAATAATGATTTTTTTAAAAAATATTTAAAATAGATAACTTATTAAATTTCCTAGAAATCCCACCAAAACCTATATTATCTTAACTAATTCTTTTTTTAAAAATCTTCTCAAATCTTTGTCCATGAAATATACAAATGTGCATTGCACGTGCTAAATACAGGTGGTAGAGATATTGCCAAAGTAGAGATGCAGGAAACACATACAAAAACAACCCTTTAATTTACCGCCACCTAAACAATGATGGCGTGTCCAATTATTATGGCACCTGTGATGTATATAATTAAATTAATAATATATAAAAAAAATAGATTTGTTAGTTCTTTAGTTTAGCTCACTTTAATTTTTTGTATGAGAAATATCTTAAATACTTTAAATTAAGATGATAAATATTTTAAGAAATATTTAAAATGGCTAACTTATTAAATGTTTAAAAAAATAAAAAGTCCTACAACAACTTTACAAGTTAAAATCTATATCATTTTAACTAATTCTTTAAAAAAATATTCTAAAATCTTTTGTCCACACATGCCAAAATATACAAACGTGCATCGCATGTGCTAAATACTAGTCGATAATAAAATCAATACTAAGTGTTTAAATTCATAATAAGATCTACATAAATCTAAGTAATGAAATTCATAATTATCTACACAAATCTTTTGGCTCGTCAATCGATAATAAAATCAATACTAAGTGTTTTCTCCATCTCTTATCCTCCTCCTTTTAAAGAAATTTTAGAAAAAGGACAAAGCTGATATTTTTCTCTCGAGATGGAGAGTACCTCCGTTATTCCAATGTCGTCGAGTGATGTGCCCGCAGTAATCACTTACATTTCGCTCTATGTTGGAGATCTTGATATCTCGGTAAGCGAGGCTCAACTCACCGGACTTTTCGGTCGTTTCGAGGGCTTCGAATCGGCTAAGCTTTGCACTGATCAAATTGATGGTGTCTCGCGTGGATATGGTTATGCTAATTATCGAACTCCTGAACAAGGTAATTATATATAAATAATTAGTGAAAATATCCTAGGGATTTATATATAATGTTTTAATTAAGGGCGATTGACTTGAGGATGTAGTTGAAGCTTTTAGTTTCACTAAGATTTAGTTCTTAATTTTCTTAATAAATACATATAAATCATATATGCACAATAAAGAAAAAGCATGCAACTATATATATGAACAATCAAAATCCTTTTTTTATATATATTTTCATGTTGCAAAAAAAAAAAAAAAAATAAAATAAAATATATATATATATATATATATATATATATATATATATATATATATATATAAAAGCGTGCGCGTAATTAGTGTGGTGATTTTTGCAATTTTCGCCCATTCTTCAATCAACAAGACATCAACGAAATCAAAAGGCAATAGATTGTGGCTCAATTGATTGATGGGCGGCGCAGAGGGCGGAGCCCGGAGATGGTCGAACACGCCGATGACGACCCCGAAGATGGCGATGAGAGCGAGGATATTAATCATAGGAAGCGTAGAGAAACCCTACGCTCTGTAGAATTCATGGTAAAGATTCGAATGCATACACAAATTTTTAGGGTTAGGGTATTGGAACCCTAATTTGCATTATCCTAATCGAGTAGCAATTCTAGTTCTCAATCACCTAACCCTCGCTTCGATTTGTGTCGATGGTTTTTGTAATTGCTTTAAAAGCCAGAACAAGAGTTAAAAGGTATGATTTTGAGCTAAACATTTCTCCATGCTTATTTCTGCATTTATTATTTTTTAGGAGTAAATTTTATAAAGCACCAACAAACTTTCAGGGTTTTTGAGATAGCATCATCGAACAAACTTTAAAAAATGTCCTGAACCCCTTTTGAACTAGCAATATTGTATGAAAATGTTAGTTTCTTACACTCGTTTTAAGGCATGAGCAGATTAAATTGCCCCAAAATAACCTTGTACGTGGATTGAATAGCCCCGAATATTTTTGGGGAAACTATCCTTACAAAATTACCTTTGGCATGTTTAAAGTTCAATGGTTCTATCTCAAAAACCTTGAAAGTTCGATGCCGCTTTATGAAATATACCATTTTTTTAGTGGAGTTGTAGAGCATAAAACGGGCATAGAAGAAAAGGTTATAGAATACTCGATCAATTTTATCTTCGATGTGATCCCTTTGGGAATTGAATTGGCGACGTCACACTTTGGAAAAGGGTAATATTGTTACCGTATAAGCTATGCCCAATTGGTTAGAACGAGATCATTGATATAGAAGAAAAGGATATCACACACAATAGACCGTCCACATTTGATTAAAAAACTATTTTTTGTTATAAGTTTGAGCCTTGGAGGCATAGCTTATGCTTGTGCTTTGTCTTCACTCTTTGGGGAAAATTATAGGCTTTTCTAATTCTTTCTCATTACGGCATTTATTAGAGCACTTTCGATATAACGGCATTTGGCATGAATTTGTATGTTTTTAAAGATATTCACACATGCACACAAACCCATGAAAAAAAAAGAATCGGGAGAAAAAGAGAATAAAATAGACCATAGGTCAGGTTTCACAATGACTTTCTTTGCGGATTGCAGTTGTTTTTTTCTTTTTAAACACCATGTAATGCCCTCGCATTCTAACTTCTTAAGGAGTCCTTCAGAAAACTGTGGTCTAATGAATACTGAGATTCAACGTCAACTTTGGTGCAATCACTTCTTGCTCAAAGTGGGAGAACCTGTTACAATTGTTTATGCAATTGTCCTGCGTGCTTATTTGTCTTTGCGATTATGTAATTTGATATATGCATGTAGCACCATTTGGAGCATGTGGTTTCTTTATTCTTTAGAAGAAGTTAAGAATGCTTATACCTAAAATTGTTGGTCCTAAAAATTATATTTCTTGGATTGCAGCTAAACATGCATTGGAGATGATGAATCATACTACTGTAAATGGAAAACCCATCCGAGTTATGCTTTCGGATAGAGATCCTAGCACGCGGAGCAAAAAAGCTAATATATTTATTAAGAATCTTGATCCAGCAATTGATAGCAAGGCTTTGCACGAAGTTTTTGTTTCCTCCGGTAATGTCCTTTCTTGCAAAGTGGCCACAGATAGCAATGGTCAGTCAAAAGGATTTGCCTTTGTACAGTTTGAACATGAGGAGACCGCACAAAAAGCTATTCAACAACATAATGGGACGCTACTTAATGACAGAGAAGTTTACGTTGGTCCCTTTGTCGGACGACAAGAAAGAGATGGAGAAAGAGGATCTCAAAAGTTTAAAAATATCTATATAAATAATTTGTCGGAAACATGTACTTATGATAGCCTGAAAGAAGAGTTTGAGAGATTTGGTCCCATCAGCAGTGCAGTGATTATGCGTGATGAAATTGGAAATTCTAAGGGCTTTGGTTTCGTATGTTTTGAGGATGAAGATGCTGCTGCAGCCGCAGTTGAAAACGTCAATGGCAAATCTCTGAATGATAAAATTCTTTATGTGGGAAGGGCTCAAAAAAGATCTGAAAGAGAAGTTGAATTGAAGGCAAAATTTGAGTAAGAGAGAGCTGAAAGAATGAAAAAACATCAAGGGGCTAATCTTTATCTTAAAAACCTTGATGATTCTCTTTGTGATGATAAGCTTAAAGAGCTGTTCTCGCCTTTCGGTGAGATAATTTCATGCAAGGTATGTATCCTCTCAACACTTGGATCTTAGCTTTTTTTTTAAGAAACCACATATTAGATTTGCATGCCCTAATTGTTTTCTTTAGGTCATGCTTGATTCACAAGGGCAGAGCAAGGGATTTGGTTTCGTGCAATTTACTTCGCCTGAGGAGGCAAATCATGCTGTAAGTGGGCCTTATATATATATTGGACAAGCAAGCACCCCTGGCTAGCCCAGGGTCCCATGACACCCACCCACGTACGTCTAGGATCGAACCTAGGCGTGCACATTTAATTAAAAAAAGAAAAAAGGAAAGGGGAAATACCCTGCGCGTGTGGGGGCTCGAACACGAGACCTCCCACACCGCACGCCCATGCCACAACTAACTGGCCCATGAGAATTGAGTGTGGGCCTTAAATATATTTTGACTTGATTTTCTTCAATGATGGTAAGAGTGGACAATCTCCTTCTTGAGATAAATGTTACATAACTGATATAAAATACTCTACAGATAAATCAGATGAATGGAAAAATGATTGAAGGGAAACCGATATATGTGGCCATAGCTCAACGTAAAGAGGAAAGAGTTGCAAAACTGCAGGTATGTGCTATATGCTTCCAGAGATTTTTTTGTTTGATATGAAAAATTTGAAAAAGCTTTTTCTTCCCTAAATTTTTTGACTGAGCAAGCTATTATTTCTTTCTTCGTAGCCCTTTATTTATTTGTGATGCTGTTTCTCTCATTAAATTTTCTGTGGCTGCACTTCTACTCTTTATAGCGATCCACTGGACACGTGTGATTTGCTGCTGTTTGTCATTCCTACACTCTTTGTTAGTATGTTAACTGAGCCTTTTATCCCAAGCATATGAGATAGGCAACATGAACCAACATGAGAATCGCGCCGGGTCCAGCACATGAATTCTCCGCCTCCACTCACTCCTATCGAACAATATACTTTCATTGAGTCCTTTGGCAACCATATCGTTTCGTATCACCTCCATCCATGTTTTCTTCGGTCTCTCTTTTACCCTTTTGCCATTGCCCATATCGAGAGTATCTATTCGTCGAACCGGTGCTTCCATAGGTCCGCGTCGCACATGACCAAACCATCTTAGCCGGTTTTTCCGCATCTTCTCCTCCATAGGTGCTACACCAACTTTTGCACGAATATCCTCATTTCGCACATTATCTTTTCTAGTGTTACTGCACATCCAACGAAGCATGCGCAACTCTGCTACGTGCATCTACTGTGTATGATGCTTCTTAGGAGCCCAACATTCTGTACCATATAATAAGGCATGCCGAATAGCGCTGCGATAAAACCTCCTTTTCAATTTTAACGGAAAGTGACGATCACACAAAATCCTTGTTGCACTCTTCCATTTCAATCAACCAGCTTGGATCCTTTGATTAACATCAATATCGATCTCCCCATTCTTTTGGATTTTGTTAGATGGCATAAATTATACTTTTAACATTGGACTAATATATTTATCGCTTGAGCCTTGATTATAAAACTTCTTTTAAAAGTAAGAGCCATTAGGACCCGTATAAAGTGAGCAATCAGTGTTGGTCCCTTGCCGATTGATGATGCTGGTGCATGCACATCAGTTTGCATTGCATGGTGCTCCTTCCTAATTGTAACTTACATTCTTCTTCTATCTCAATACTTTAACAACAGGAAATCCTGATGGATTTGCAAAATACGGAATAAAAGAGGTGACTAGGCCAGCCATGCTCCTACGGTCAGGGAATAATCCCGCCGTAGTCACACTTCGGCTTCTAGCATTACATGGTAGTCGGTAAACAGTACTAGAGTAAAGGAAATCATAGTTCACAACTTTATTACATTACAATAAAGGAGTTCGAAATAAATTTATTTTGCATAAAAAAATAACTAACCAACGAAATACAATGTGTTTAAAGCAAAAAGAAATGGCGCTGATGTTGCGGTCTAGACTTCCGCGATCTCGAATAGCACGTCCTGCTTCTGGGCTGGATCCACTTCGTCCTCTGAGCATGCACACTAAAGTAGTCAGGGCGACACATATAGCAATAAATATATATGATGGGTACAATACTATTAAACATGAAAGGTGCAACAGAATACAGAACATGAGAATAATGAACATCAGTTGAATATGAACAATGCGATATAAGTATCATGTCAGTAAACCAGGCAATATGTATGTTACTACTTGTCAGTCACTAAGTCCATGAAATCAATTGGTGGAAAGGATGCTCGTGTTTAACTAGGGTCTCGTGCATGCCCGGGACTATGGTCCACTGTTGCCCGGGACATAACCCTGCAGCCGTGCCGCTAGGCCCACGACCTAATGTATATATATATATATATATATATCACTAATATCGAATGATCATTCTCTAAGTCACTTACCTCGCTAAATACGAGTTCAATTCCACCTTGATTTCCCCATTCCCCATGTTATAGTATATATTCAAGTATTAGATAGGTTGTGAACAATTACGTATCGTTTTCACTTTCAATTACGTTTCCACTTATCAATATCACTTTCGTACTTGCCACAACCCAATCACTAACACTTATATATCGACAATGCACAACAGTCGTTAGGTCTCAATATAAACGATCACTATGCAGAAGATATAAAGCAAGCAAAAAAATAGGTAGAAATGCACTGAATAGATATTCACTAAATTATGACACTCAACGCCATATAACTTGCAAAATTTATCATAAATCACGCGTATAGAATCGACCAAAACAATATAAAAGGCGTACGAAGTATACTTGATTATCTAAGCAGTAAAATTAGTTTCATGTAAATAGGAATTCAGGTTAGGAACTTATCATCATTTTAAATCAGCAATCCGTTGCTGAAATTCCGGTTTCAGAATTGGAAGTCCAACTTCGCGTGCGGTTTACTAGGAATTGTGTTTAGATTCAGGTGTTTCCTCAGTTGAATAAAACCTAGTTCTATCTGTTAGGTTTCCAACGCATCAAACAGATTAATAATAAACTTTCTGTACTAGAAGATATGTCATGTTTAGTGTGAAGGTGAAAGAAATGTCACTGCAGAAACTGCAGAACGCGTCGACATTCTAAAATACAAACTAAATATCAAACGACCGTGAAATTGAACGAGACATGATCCATGTGTTAGATAGCTAAATTATCTACGCGACTATATATGACTCCGTGCATTTTCAGTTTTATAGGAACGTGCAGGTATTTAAATTCAGGTATCCTCGTGGATTGCTCCTCCGGACTGCAGTCCAGAGCCGCATTCCCAGTCAATTCTCGTTACAGTGGTCTATCAGCATTGAAGGGTAAACTTTAGAAGGTTCTAGTTTATCGAGTCGGCTTCGATACGAGCCGTAGTACATTACCTTCCAATCTGTATTGGATTTAATATATATTTTTCAACGTGACATGTGCAGTGCATTCCAGTTTTAGCGTCGTCTTTAGGGGGCGACTTTACATGATTATAAACACGATATTTTGCATCCAAATTTCTACACGACATTCATAATCAGTAAAGGGATCTATCGCAAGTTTCGGCATAATAAGATATGTTTTGGTTTATAGTTCACATCAAACACTTAGGGCAGCGTTTGGTAATCGGTCGAAAACACAAGATTTTCTTAACCAATAAGCGATAATTAATTCTTATAAATTCTAAATGATATCAATACAGGCTAACCAACCGAGTTGGGTTCGACTTATTACTACCAACATGATGGCTTAAGTATAAGTATTCGATTTATTACTTAACGTTATTTAGATATATAAATGTATATACCCACACACACATATATATACATATATATTTCTAATTATCTAACATTAACATTAATCTATAAAATTATAATAGCATGAGTAGCAAGAGATGGGGTTTCTCTCGCCTTTGGCGAAAGTGGCATGACAAAGACGGCGGGCACGACATGGGCACGATCACGGCAGCGACAACAAGCTTGGGCTCAGCTAGCTATGGGGTTCTGGGCTGATGGCTCGAGCTGAGGAGCTGTGGCAGGAGTGGCGTCGGGGCGGTCGGAGAAGGAGGATGGGATGATGGCTGAGCTGGCGATGACTCCGACAGAGGCGATGCACGGCGGCGGCGGCAACGGCTGGGGTTTAGGGGGTTAGAGCTCGGGTGTTGTGTCGTAGGGGTGTTGGTGATGGCTCGCAGGCGTGGCATGATAGGAGGGAGGTCGACGGTAGGTTTGGTGGTGATGTGGAAGTTGGTGGGTCGATTGAGGAGATTGGGTTCGAGGGAGATGACGGTGGAGGTTGCGGTAGTGCTCAGGTGGTCGCGGTTGGGGAGGAGATCGGCGGAGGTGATGAGAAGGTGTTGCTGGTGGTCGTCGGTGATGAGGGTCGGAGCTTGGAGATGGGGAATTGAGTCCGAGAGAGGGAGAACGAGCAAGATGGGATAAAAGTGAGGGGCTCGGTTGGAGGAGATGACGTTGAGGAGATCGTGGGGTCGGCGCGCAGATCACGCGACCGTTGGCGACGAGAATTCGTAGCAAGTGAAGCGGGTCTCGTGGGCGCGGCGTGAACGAGAAGGAGCCGTTGGCGAGAGGAAACAAGAGGGGATGGAGATGGAGGCGGTTGCGACGAGGCGAGGACGAGGTCATCGCGGAGGAGGGCGCGGGTCTTGCGGCGACGGCGCGAGGAAGGAGGAGACGTAGTAAAGGGCGGGAAAAGAAGAGAAGGAGAAGGAGAAGAAGTGTGGGAGTCGGGTTGGGTTGAGTACGGGTCGGGTTTGGGTAGGGATAAGGAATAAGTTGGGTTTAGATTAGGAATAATTTAATAAATAAAATAAAAAAATAAAAAAATATATTAAAAAGGAAAAAAATTCTAAAAAATACGGAAAATATATATACGGAAATTGGGGATTTACATAATACCCCCTTACAAAAATTTCGTCCTCGAAATTAAAGAACGAAAACAACGGAACAACACTACTCAAACATGTGCGAAAAACGTGAACGGATGTCCTCGCGTTCTCAGGTAGACTCTCCTGGAGAACGACCACCCCAAGAAACTCGAACCAAGAGAATGACTTTGTTCTTTAGCACTTTTTCTCGACGATCGAGAATGGTGGTAAGCTGCTCCTCGTAAGACAGATCGGTGCCTAACGTTAACTCTGAATGGTCCAAGATATGACTGTCATGCAGAACATAGCGCCTCAACCGAGATACATGGAAAGTATTGTACACACCAGCTAGCGATGGAGGCAAGGCAATCCGATAAGCCACCTCTTCTACTCACTCTAGCACCTCAAAAGGGCCGATGAATCGGGGACTGAGTTTCCCGTGACTACCAAACCTGATCACTCCCCGAGTGGGCGATATCTTCAGAAACACGTGGTCACCAATACCAAACTCCAACGACCTTCTGCCGGCATCTGTCCAACTCTTCTGTCTGTCCTGAGCCGCCTTGATACGTTGCCTGATCGTCTGAACTTTGCTCACTGTCTGCACTATAAGCTCAGGGCCCAACAACCTTCGTTCACCCATGTCATCCCAACAAAGGGGGACCGACACTTCTGTCCATACAGAGCCTCGAACGGTGCCATCTGGATGCTAGCTTGGTAGCTGTTGTTATACGAAAACTCCACCAGATGGAGGTGATCCTTCCAAGAGTCCTGAAAATCAAGCATGCATGCCTTCGACATATTCTCGAGCATCTGGATAGTACGCTCGGATTGTCCGTCTGTCTACGGATGATAGGTCGTGCTGAACTTGATACGCGTGCCTAAACTCTTCTGCAGGCTCTTCCAAAAATGGGAAATGAACCTGGTGTCTTGATCAGACACGATACTAACGGGCACCCGGTGCAGTCTCACAATCTCCTGCATATATTTCTCCGCAAGCGACTCCGTCGTTTGTCCGACTCGGAAAGGTATGAAATGTGCTGCCTTCGTGAGACGATCAACAATAACCCAGACAGCATTTCTGCCCTTTGGACTTCGAGGTAGTGCCGTCACGAAATCCATGGCGATGTGTTCCCATTTCCACTCTGGCACTGGAAGCGGTTGCAACAACCTTACGATCCTCTGATGCTCGGCTTTCACATGTTGGCATACTAGACACTTGGAGATGAAGAGAGCAATCTCTCTCTTCATCCCGTTCCACCAGAAGTGCCGCCTTAAGTCTTTGTACATCTTGGTGCCACCTAGGTGCACCGAGTAAGCGGAACTATGTGCCTCAGCTAGAAATTCTTGAATACCCCTTTTGGAACACACAACCGACTGCCAAATCTTAGAGAGCCATCTCCGTGAATCTGCAAATCTGTCCTCAAACCAGCCTCAACTAACCCTCTGAACTTCTGCAACCGAGAGTCTCCAGCCTGCATAGCTTTGATGCGATCTATAAGCGATGATTGAACTTGCAACTGCTAGAGCTGTCCGGGCACACTCGGTGTAACTACCTTCAACTCGAGTCTTTGAAGGTCTCGAGAATCCCCTTCTAACAAGTCAGCAACGTAGCTGACGGCCTGCAACTGAGAGCGTCAGGAACGACGTTCACCTTCCCCGGATGATACTGCAGATCAATATCGTAGTCTGCCATCAATTCTAACCACCGGCGTTGTCTCATATTCAGCTCCTTCTTAGTGAACACGTATTTCAAACTTTTGTGATCTCTGTACACTTCCACTCTTTCGTCTAGCAGATAATGCCTCCATATCTTTAAAGCGAACACAACGGCCGCTAACTCCAGGTCATGCGTCGGGTAGTTCTTCTCGTGAGTTTTCAGCCGACGAGAAGCGTAAGCCACCACCCGACCGTACTGCATTAATACACAACCCAAACCTTTTCCCGACGCATCACTATGAATAACCAAGCCACCCGAGCTGTCTGGCACAGTCATGATTGGGGCCGTGGTCAACTTTAGTTTCAACAGCTCGAACGCCTGGGTGCACTCCTCCGACCAAACATACGGCTCCTTCTGTGTGAGCTTTGTCAATGGTTCCACTACCTTGGCGAAATCTTGGACGAACCGTCGATAATACCCAGCCAATCCCAAGAAACTTCTTATCTCAGCAACTGATTTCGGTGTCGGCCAGTCTCTGAAAGATTCGATTTTCGTCGGATCCATTGAAATGCCGTCACTCGAAACGACATGCCCCAGAAATTGCACATTGTCGAGCCAAAACTCTCACTTGCTTAGCTTAGCATAGAGCTTCTCCTCCCGCAGAACCTGCAATACAATTTGTAGGTGCTCGGCGTACTCCTCTCGACTTCTCGAATAGAAAAGAATGTCGTCGATGAATACGACAAAAAACTGATCTAAGTACTTGGAGAAAACCCTGTTCATCAAGTCCATAAATATGGCTGGTGCATTGGTAACACCGAACGGTATCACAAGAAACTCATAATAGCCATATCGGGTTCGGAAAGCCGTCTTGCATACATCCTCTGCCTTGACCCTTATTTGGTGATACCCTGACCGAAGGTCTAGTTTTGAGAAACCCGAGCACCACCCAGCTGGTCAAACAAGTCGTCGATGCGGGGAATGGGATACCTGTTCTTCACGGTCACCCTGTTCAACTCCCGGTAGTCAATGCACATGTGCAAGGAACCGTCTTTCTTCTTAACCAGTAACCAGAAGCACCCCACGGGGAAACGCTTGGATGGATAAATCCCTTGTCTAAAAGATCTTCTATCCGCTTCTTTAATTCTGCCAACTCCACTGGCGCTATCTTGTTCGGAGCTTTGGAAACTGGCGCCGTTCCTGACATCAGGTCGATCGAGAAGCCCAATACGCAAGGCGGGGGTAAATCAGGTAGATCTTCAGGGAACACATCAAGAAACTCTCGAACTACCTCCGGTGCTGGCTCCTCGTCTATCTCCATAGCTATCAAGGTCTTCGGCTTTGCTCGGAATTTAGCTGGTTCCAAAGACTCGCTACCGCCCATGAACACGACCTCCGGGTGATTAGGAATGCGAAAAGTCACACTCATAGCCCGGCAGTTGATAACAGCATGGAACATGCTCAACCAATCCATCCCAAGAATGGCATCGTAGCTACCAGTCCCAATCAGAAGGAAGTTTGCATAAAGTTCCCTGCCACAAACCACCACAGGGCATAACCTACACTCTTGGTTGGACACAATAATTCTGTTACCCGTATGTATCTCCTAACCCTTGATCGACGGCTCATGAGGTCTATAGCGTGTGTCAACAAACCGCATAGAAATAAAGCAATGCGAAGCACCCGAATCAAAGAGAATTCTAGCTGGTACAGAGTAAACAAGGAGGGTACCTGTAACCACTTCTCCAGAAGCCTCTGCCTGCTTGGCGGACAGGGTAAAAGCCCGTTCCTGATTCCGACCCGTACCAGTATGCCTCTGATCGAATAACCGCTGCTGGGATACCAGAGGTGGACCCCTCTGAGCTGTAGTGCCGTACGACGGTTGATGTTGCTCGAACCCTCCCTGTAGCTCGGATCTCTGAAGCACCCGCTAACCCTGTGCTCGCTGGATCCGCAAAGCAGACACTGCCCCTTGGCTCTGCGACAATCTCTCTGCATGTGCCCTGGCCTCTGGCAATAATTGCAAAACAGGGCCCTCCGCTGCGGCTGCTGAGGTGAGAAGGTATACTTCATCTGCGTAACACCCGGCCTGCGGATTGGGATCAATCCACGGGACGGAAAGGTAGCCCGTGCTGGAACTACGTGGGGTCTCCTGTCCACCGATCGTTGGCCCTTGGCCTTCTCCGCCAATCTTTCCTGTACTCGGGCAGCGTTCAACATTTGAGCGAAGGTCGGTAGATTGAGAGACGCGATAAGTTGCTGTAGTTCAATATCGAGCCCCTGCTGAAACCGTCTTGCCCTGGCGGCTTCGGTGGCTATCATGTACGGTGCGAAGCGACTCAGCCGGTTAAACTCTGCGGCGTAGACATCCACTGAGCGTCCATTTTGCTTCAACATGATGAATTTCTCCTCCATCTCGGCCTTGGCAGTGGCCGGAAAATAGTGATCTAGAAAGCACGCGGAGAACGTATCCCATCTGATAGGTTTCTTTAGCCGGCTTTCCTCTACAGACCACCACGTGCGAGCCTCGTCTTCTAGCTGGATCTTCACTACGCTCATTCGGTCATCGTCAGGAACCCGAGTGGCCATTAAAAGGTTCTCCACGTTGACGAGCCATTGCTCGGCCTGGAGTGGATTTGCCTATCCTGTGAAAACCGATGGATGAAGCCTTCTAAAGTCCGAAACGGTACCAATCCTAGCCTGTGTAGTTGGTATGAGGGCGTCCTCGGGGGCGGCGGGAACAGCCGTAGATATCTTCAGGGCGGTAATTGCGGTCTCCTGTACCGCCTTCAATCCCTCAGCCAAGAGATCCTTCTTCCTCTCCTGAGCCTGGGCTAGGGTCGTTAGTGTGCTGAGAATCTTCTCGGTACGATCGTGGGAATCAGCACCCGAGGAGTTGCCCTAGGAGTCCATATTTCTTAAAAAGATCAAAAGAAATTAGATTCAAATAGGGGCTACACGATAATTCAACGAGAATTAGAAAGTGAAAAGAAATGTAATAACGCATACGTTAAGGGTGTAACTCAATTTACGGATCTCTCGACCGGACTGTAATTTCATCCAAAACCTGAGCTCTGATACCTACAAAACCATGTCACACATCGCTTCCCAAAATACGGAATATGAGGGGTGACTAAACGAGCCATGCTCCTACGGTTAAGGAATAATCCTGCCGTAGTCACACTTCGGCTTCTAGTATTACATGGTAGTCGGTAAACAGTATTAGAGTAAAAGAAATAACAGTTCACAACTTTATTACATTACAATAAAGAAGTTCGAGATACATTTATTTTGCATAAAGAAATAACTAACCAACGAAATACAATGTGCTTAAAGCAAAAAGAAATGGCGCTGATGTTGCGGTCTAGACCTCCGCGATCTCGAATGGCAGGTCTTGCTCCTGGGCTGGGTCAACTTCGTCCTGTGAGTATGGACACTCAGGTCGTCAGGACGATACATATAGCAATAAATATATATGATGGGTACAATACTATTAAACATGAAAGGTGCAACAGAATACAGAACATGAGAATAATGAACATCATTTAAATATGAACAGTGCGATATAAGTATCATGTCAGTAAACCATGCAATGTGTATGTCACCACTTATCAGTCACTAAGTCCATGAAATCAATTGGTAGAAAGGATACTCGTGTTTAACAAGGATCTCGTGCATGCCCGAGACTACGGTCCACTGTTGTCCGGGACATAACCCTGCAGCCGTGCCGCTAGGCCCACGACGTAATGTGTGTGTGTGTGTATCACTAATATCGAATGATTATCCTCTAAGTCACCGTATCTCGGTAAATACGAGTTCAATTATACGTTGATTTCCCCATTCCCCAGGTTATAGTATGTATTCAAGTATTAGATAGGTTGTGAACAATTACGTATCGCTTTCACTTTCAATCATGTTTCCACTTATCAACATCACTTTCGTACTTGCCACAACTCAATCACTAACACTTATATATCGACAATGCACAACAGTCGCTAGGTCTCAATATAAACGATCACTATACAGAATATATAAAACAAGCACAAAAATAGGGAGAAATGCACTGAATAGATATTCACTAAATTATGACACCCAATGCCACATGACTTGCAAAATTTACCATAAATCACACGTATAGAATCGATCAAAACAATATAAAAGGCGTACGAAATATACTTGATCATCTAAGCAGTAAAATTAGTTTCATGTCAATAGAAATTCAGGTTAGGGACTTATCATCATTTTAAATCAGCGATCCGTTGCTTAAATTCCGGTTTCAGAATCGGAAATCCAATTTCGCGCGCGGTTTACTCGGGATTGTGTTTAGATTCAGCTGTTTCCCCAGTTGAATAAAACCTAGTTCTATTTGTTAGGTTTCCAACGCATCAAACGAATTAATAATAAACTTTCTGTACTAGAAGATATGTCCTGTTTAGTGTGAAGCTGAAAGAAATGTCACTGCAGAAACTGCAGAACACGTCGACATTCTAAAATACAAACTAAATATCAAATGACTGTGAAACTGAACGAGACAAGATCTGTGTTAGCTAACTAAATTATCTACGCGGCTATATATGACTCCGCGCATTTTCAGTTTTATATAGGAACGTGCAGGTATTTAAATTCAGGTATCCTCGTGGAATGCTGTCCCGGACCGCAGTCCAGAGCCGCATTCCCAGTCAATTCTCGTTACAGTTGTCTATTAGCATTGAAGGGTAAACTTTATAAGATTCTAGTTTATCGAGTCGGCTTCGATACGAGCCATAGAACATTACATTCCAATATGTATTGAATTTATTATATATTTTTCAATGTGACATGTGCGGTGCATTCCAGTTTTAGCGTCGCCTTTAGGGGCGACTTTATATGATTATAAATACGATATTTTGCATCCAAATTTCTACACGATATTTGTAATCAGTAAAGAGATCCAACTATCGCAAGTTCGGCCATAATAAGATATGTTTTGGTTTATAGTTCGCATCAAACATCTAGGGTAGCGTTTGGTAATCGGTCGAAAACATAAGATTCCTTTAACCAACAAGCGATAATTAATTCTTATAAATTCTAAACGACATCAATACGGGCTAACCAACCGAGTTAGGTTCGATTCATTACTACCAACATGATGGCTCAAGTATAAGTGTTCGATTTATTACTTAACGTTATTTAGATATATAAATGTATATACCCCCCCACACACATATATATATATATATACATATCTATTTATAATTATCTAACATTAGCATTAATCTATAAAATTATAATAGCATGAGCAGCAAGAGATGGGATTTCTCTTGTCTTTGGCGAAAATGGCACGGCAAAGACGGCGGGCACGGCACGCGCACGATCACGGAAGCGACAACAAGTTTGGGCTCAGCTAGCTATGTGGTTCTGGGCTGATGGCTTGAGCTGGAGGAGGAGGAGCTGGGGCGGGAGTGACGTCGAGGCGGTCGGAGAAGGAGGATGGGACGATGGCTGAGCTGGCAATGACTCCGACATAGGCGATGCATGGCGGCGGCGGCAGCGGCTAGGGTTTGGGGGTTAGAGCTCGGGTGTTGTGTCGTGGTGGTGTTGGTGATGGCTCGCAAGTGTGGTGTGATAGGAGGGAGGTCGACGGTGGGTTTGGTGGTGATGTGGAAGTTGGTGGGTCGATAGAGGAGTTTGGGTTCGAGGGAGATGACGGTAGAGGTTGCGGTAGTGTTCAGGTGGTCGCGGTTCGGGAGAGGAGATCGGCAGAGGTGACGAGGAGGTGTTGCTGATGGTCGTTGGTGATGAGGGCCGGAGCTTGGAGATGGGGAGTTGAGTTTGGGAGAGGGGGAGAGGGAGAGGGAAAGAGAGAACGAGCAAGATGGGATAAAAGTGAGGGGCTCGGTTGGAGGAGATGACGTTGAGGAGATCGTGGGGTCGGCGCGCAGATCACGCGACCGTTGGCGACGAGAATTCGTCTTAGGTGGAGCGGGTCTCGCGGGCGCGGCGTGAGCGAGAAGGAGCCGTTGGCGAGAGGAAATGAGAGGGGATGGAGATGGAGGCGGTTGCGACGTGGCGAGGACGAGATCATCGCGGAGGTGGGAGCGGGGCTTGCGGCGACGGCGCGAGGAAGGAGGAGACGTGGGAAAGGGCGGGAAAAGAAGAGAAGGGGAAGGAGGAGACGTGGGAAAGGGCGGGAAAAGATGTGTGGGAGTCGGGTCGGGTTTGGGTAGGGATAAGGAATAAGTTGGGTTTAGATTAGGAATAATTTAATAAATAAAATAATAAAATAATAAAAATATATAAAAAAGGAAAAAAAAAGGAAAAAAAATTCTGGAAAAAATACGGAAAATATATATACGGAAACTGGGGATTTACACGAAGTCTCTATGCTTAAGTTGACGTCTGTCTATGGATTCATATGTAATCTTGATCGTCACCTGTTATTTAAACAAAAAGTTTAAATAGAAGAATATGTTAACATTATGTATTTGTGAAGTGGGAAACTTCATATATATTGTTGACACTCGCATGTTTTCTAATACCCCGTGCATGTGTCCTCACTCATTCTAATGCCCATGCTTTTGCATGACTCGACTTGCTACTGCGGCAATTATTTATTTATTTATTTATTCGCAGGCCCACTTTTCTCAACTTAATATTCAAAGTCCAGTGGCAACAACACCTACTCCATCAGTTCCTGTGTACCATCCTGATCCACCTAGGCCTGCACGTCCGCCGCTTTACTATGGTCAAGGACCTCAAGGTGCTCCTGGCCTCATGATGCTTCGACCTGCTTCTTTTGGCTTTCCACAGCAACTATTTCCAGGAATCTGGCCTGGTGCCGCTCCAAGCTTTATTACGCCTTACCCTGTTCAGAGGCCAGGGCAGGCCAGGCAGAGCACAGGGATTAGGCGAGGAAGAATTGAGCAGCCGCAGATTCAGCAACCTCAGGTATAGCAAACTCTTGAGCCAGCATGCTTGCGTTTTTTTATTTTATTCTTTGTTCGGTTGGTCAGCGTATAACACATAAACGGATTATATGCTGCATATTCGGGTCACGCGTGATTACACAATATTGTATTTTTAATACAAATAATTTAGAAATATCCTTTGAAAATATTTAAAAGATAGAAGAAGATATTATGCATATAGGGACAATAAAGAAAGGAACTGGCCTTTTATTTATTAGTTATTTACCTTGCATATCCTGTGGGCTATGCATATTGTATGTGTCCATTTAAGTGGCCACTCTGCCATATATGTTGCCTAGGACCAATTCTGCGGTCATTCACCCTTATAATACCATTCAATGCACTTGATAGCCGAAATATTTTCAGCGGACAACCAAACGGCCTTTTAAACCTTGTTTTACAACAGTGCTTTTATATATGGATTGCATAAACCTGTCAGCTGACTGCCCATAAACGCTAAGCATGATAAGCGGGCATCAATTTTTGCTTCTTAGCTATACACGCGCACACACCCCACTAAAATGAAAGAGGACAAGGCTCAGGCCTCCTTCAATTTGATATTTGATAAAGATGTCACAAGTTGACTGTAGATTTAACATAGAGAATGATCTCGAACCATACGCTCCTTCATCCTTGCTACGACAGCATGTCAAAAGAATTCTGTTTTACCTTTTATCAAATGAGGAGTTTTCATTTTTATGGTTTTTCTCAATTTTTCACTTTCTAGTTTTCCTAGACTATTTCCTGAAGGCAAGGAAAGGTAGAATGTTGCCCCTGCTTTAGCTCTGGGTTTTGAAACCGGCTGTGATGCTCATCCAGTAGATAGGTAATCCGTGAATTAATTTTTTCAGCTGCCAAACATTGCTCGAGACACAGAAAATAATTAATAATTAGCCTATATAATGGGTTCAAGTTCTTTCGTCTAACCACCGGACCTTTACTATTCAATCATCACTTGAAGCCTTTATAAGATGCATATTTGTTTTAGTCCTGGTTTTGTATTCAAGATATATTGGAGTTGCACGTGTGGCATTAACAGATTAACTGCTTAAGCATGCAATTATAATTATTCTCTGGAAGTTTTTTCGCCCGTCCATCTCCACTTCTGTGTGGTTGAAGTTCAAATAACCACAACATTTTTGGTTAGCTTTTTTGTCGACGTCGTTGTCGCTACCCCATCACCAAACTAATGCTAACAAACAAGGTTTCGTAGATATCCTTATCCCCCCCCCCCACCCCATAAAAAAACACCATCCATTTTACCGGAGCTTTCTTTATATAACGAACAAAATTTGCGTCAAACGAAGGAAAATATTGAGAGGATTTTGGTATGTCCTAATCTTGGTAGCATGTATTCAAATATGGATTGAGGACTTTTCACAGTTATCAAAGAGCATTGTATACAATTTGATACATTACAATTTATGCTTTATAATGCCAAAAACAGTCCCACAATTATTCTGGATGCATTGGAAACGGTGACGGTATGGATACAAATCCGTTACAGATTCGTCTCTTCAACAAAAAATCCGTCCGACATAGGGTTTTGTTATCTTTTGAGTTGATAATTTATGTATTTTTAGCAAGCTGAAGACCCGTGCTGTTTATTCGTGAATCTTTTGTTTGGCAAGCTGTTGTTTTTCTAGAAGCTATTCTTTTTCGTGTTCTGACTTCAGCGTTTTTTCTTGTTATCATATTTACGATTTTACTTCGTCTCTGTAATTTTGGTTCAGGGTTCATGTTATGGGAATGATTTTGGCACTAGTTTCCATTAACATGAACAAGCTTGCTTCTGAATTATATTAAGTTTGATGTTGGATTTTTATTTTTATTTTCATTTTATCCAGCCAGAGCAGTTGAATGCTAATAATGCTGTGGGCCGATCTATGAGGCCTCAGGGCCTAATGGTTCCGATGACGCTGGTGCCTCTTGATGCTAGAAGCATGAAAGTTGCTCCAGTGGATGCAGACCGTTCTCCATCAATCCCGATATCGTCGCTCGCCTCTACTTTAGTTTCAGCACCTCATGAGCAACAGAGAAGGGTATGAATTTATTGACTCGTCCTGAATTATGTATTACTAAAATATCTTACCTGCATCGCATGTGCATTGAAAAGTGTAAATTGAAGATTATGCGGTAGTGATTTAAACCCAACCTGTAGGAAATGGGCAATTTTTTTTATTAAAAAAATGCCGCAGACCTGATTTAAACAAAATATCCAGGACCTGCTTTTGATTATCATTAAAGGAATATAGATATTCTATCGTAATGTCGGTGTTGCCAAGCTTTTGATAATTTTATGTCATGTTCGTGTCCTGTGTCCGTCTCATACTTAGGCACATGATTTATGCATAATGTTTTTTTTCCATCCGGAGAAGAATAAACAATGTATGCATTGGTGCACGATTGCATTCTTCCCTCCATACATAAGGATTTTATGACCATTTTTTCTTTCACACACACACGGCATTAGAATTATTTTGAAGCGTCACAAGACTCGGGTTGTGACTCGGGATCGATCGGTAACCTAATAAAAAATGCATGTGTGCTTTTTCAGATGCTAGGTGAGCAATTATACCCGCCTGTTGCACAATTGGTGGGAGATCAAGCCGGCAAAGTGACTGGAATGCTGCTGGAGATGGATCACGCAGAGGTCCTCCACCTCATTGAATCTCCAGATGCATTGCTGAAGAAAGTTAAGGAAGCCATGGAAGTCCTGAAAAATTCAGCTGCCACCCACTCAGAGGATGCCGCATTAGAGTGAATTAATTCAAGTGAAGCTGCTTTGCTTCTTTCCTTCTTTTTTTCTTTTTCCCATTTTTATCAAACTTTTTGTGGAGATTTGGTGTGGTATGAGTGAAAAAAGCATAAATAATTTTGGCCTTTTAACTTGTTTTGCAGTCTTGTTTAATTATGTGTATTTTCTGGATAATTTTATGACATTTGTGTGATAAACTTACGAGACTTTTGTCGTGCATGTTGGTAGTTAATTTCTGTGTAATTTTGAGGAAACTGTGTTGTGTCTTACCTTCCACATCGTGATGGTGGGTGGGTGTTAGTTATGGGGGCTAATTGAGGTAAGGTAATATGTACAATATAGCACAGATGTTACTGTTAACAAACATGGAACCTTGCATTTTATTTCCTGAATAATAGTCTGTTTTAGAATATAAAACTCATTATAACTTAGGAGTTATGGTAGTGGATGGGACGATTTGATATGGTATTAGAAAATAAAATAATAACCCTCATGCCTCAACCTTTGTTATAAACTGTCATGTCCCGTCTTCTAAAATACGGAATACGAGGGATGATTAGTCCAGCCATACTCCTACGGTCGAGAAATGAATCCGCTGTAGTCACATTTTGGCTTCTAGCGTTTCATGGTAAACAGTAAGTAATGTTAACATGTGATAAAATATCAAAGAAGGTATCAACAAGTCCTGCTATAACGATATCAATGGTAAAGCGAGAGTCTCAATAAGGGGAAAAGGCGCTGACATAGATATAGTGATACAACAACTGAACTATGCAATGATACACAAGTATAATGCATATCAGAAGACAAATCAACAAAAGCTACCCCGCAAGGGGCTCACAAGAGAGAACAAAGAATACCAAATAAAACTGCTAAAGACCCGCCAATCACTGAATCTCAGTCTGCTCCTCGAGATATCCGTAATCCAGCTCCGACGGAAACCTATCTCGAAACCTGGTCACCAAGTGTCCAGGGGTGTCAAATCACCCCGCAAGTATTCAGGTGTGCCACAGCGCACGTGCAGCGGTGCAGTGCACAGTAAGCAGTCAAAGTGTATGTCAAATGTAAGCATGCAGGCAATGGCGTATACATAGGAATAAATATCACGTTACAAAATGAAACAAGTAATCAGGACGTCCTACGGTCAATGTCACTAAGTATGTATATAGTGTAAGTTCTTTGAAATTGATCGGTGGTGGCCTGAGTCATCTGGTCCACCGGCATCGTGAACAAGGAAGCTGCTTGGGGCCCGTAGGCTATGCCTCCAGATGAGGCGGAGCGCGAGTTACAGTTGGAACACTTCTCGCAAGTGAATGCCATTGATGTTTCACTTTCTGCGCCAAGAAAGAAACCAAATCTTAGTACCTCGAATCCAAGGGCAACCATATCAAACCGCGATTCGTTCGCGAACACGACACACGAAGTGTGGAGTGGAAAGAGAAAAAGGTCCCACCGGACGTGCCAGAATCTGTTTACCGCTGGAAACCGGGAAGACGCGATGAACGTCTTGCCTGAATCTGGGGGCAGATGCTAATTGGTGCTATCCGTCCATCTCTCCGAAGATGCCAAGTTGATTTATGGCGCCGTGTATCGAAGGTTTAAACGGATGCGGCCAATGTAGCAGACTTCGTCAGATTCCTCCTCATTTGAGGGGTTTTTGATTGTGGGGACGCTCTTCCCTGCAGGCGCAAGCCCCTGCAGTTAATTACACTACCGCATCGCGATAACAACTTTCTCCTTCTTCAGATAGTCGCTTCGTGTCGTGGGTGTTTGTTTTGTTTGTGGTTGCCCGTGGATTGTATACGGAGACTAATTTATGTTGTCGCCCGTAGGACGTGGATTAGTCTAAATCCGTATCTTCTTAGATTTGGATTTGGCGGTTGTGTTTAAGGATACGTTAGTCTCATTTGAGACTAAGATCAACTTAAATATTTGTTAAGGATACGTTAGTCTAATTTTAGACTAAGATCAACTTAACAAGATCGTTTAGATCCAACAAGAGAGCGTTTGGGCTGTCTCTGTTATTTAGTTTAGGAACATTGCGATCGAATGTTAGTTTAAGGACATTACGGTCCAATATTAGTTTAAGAACATTACGGTTCGTTGGTAGTTTAAGGACATTTCGGTCCATTGGTAGTTTAAGGACATTTCAGTCCAGGTTAAGGACATCGTAGTCCGTGGGTTTAAAGGGACCGCACAGTCCAGGTTAAGGATATCGTAGTTCATGAGTTTAAGGACCCCACAGTCCGGTTTAGAGACATCGTAGTCTATAAGGTTTAAGGACGTCGCAGTCCATGAGTTTAAGGACCCCACAGTCCGTAGAAATGTGTGGTTGTCAGGACCCGTCACCTCTATGAAGACATTGAAGGATTACAACGACAGATATCAGAGAAGTAAAGATATGTACCCTCGAACCGGGTGTAGATTGATTGGAAAATCTGTAGCCCAGTTTGGGACTAAGGTCTGTTGAATATTCATGAGCAGATGGGCTCAGTTCGATATAAGTTGAGGACTTATGGCCAGAATTGGGCTAAGTCCAATTAAAATGTTTAACATTTTATTGTTCTGAGCTGTTGAACATTTACTTGGGCTTGGCCCTTTTAATAATGCTGAGCATTAGACCATGACATTTTTTGTCTTGTTTTGAATGCAGAGCATTCATCAGAGCCTTGGCTCCTTAAAGAACAATTTGTGTTCATTCAGCGCAACATATGGTGCGCTAGGCGCTTTGCGCCAAAAAAGTGTAGTGCGCTTCTGCCACGTGGCGCGCATGTAAATGTTGCGCTCTGTGCTAAGCGCAGAGCCAGCTTGTGAGCGCTGAGCGCTAATCCATGAGCGCATTGCGCTTGCGCATACGTGAATGACACGTGTTGCGCTTGGCGCCGAGCGCCAGCCCATGAGTGCAGTGCGCTGTTTTAGAAGCGCAAGGCGCAAGTTGTATCTGTGGTTGACACGTGGCCTGTCTTGGCGCTGAGCGCCGGTCCAAGGAGAGCAAAGGCGCAGTTCATGAGTGCAAGACACTTTCCAATAGCGCAGAGCGCACTTGATCAAATTTATGATCAGAGAACAAGTTTATGTTCTTCTGAAGGAGGCTTTGCCTCTAGATTCAAGAACAAAAATTCTTGTTTATTTATTTATAAAAAGGCACTGTCTTTGTAGATCAATGATCTGTAAATGAAGTAAATACTTCTTCTTTTGTTTATCATAAGATCTTTTGATCTCTTTTATATCAAAGACTTTGGTCTTTTGTAGATCTATGATCTTTTTAGAAGATAGTTCTTCTTTTTACGAGATGATTTCATATCCGTGTTCAAGAATAATGTTCTTTACCATGAAAAAGATGATCTTTTGCTACAGGCTTACCTTTCTCTCCTTGAGTTTTCTCAAAGTTTTTAGGGAGGTTTCTCTATGTTTTTCTCTGTATGTCTGAGACTTGAAGTCTAGGGGCTTTTATATAGGGCCAATTGATTTGTTAAATCAGTTTTAAGAGACCTTTCTCTGATTGATTTGGGAATATTTCCCACCGTTGGATCTTTGATCCTAGGGCTTCTGCTTTGCAGAAGACAATCTTCTTGTTTTAATAAGATTGAGAAATCTTTCCATGCAGAATTTGTTCTGTCTTTGGTACACTACTAAAATAGGGGGTTGCCCCTACGGATATTGAAATCCGTAGGGGCAGATTTATTTTGGCCTTACGGATTAGTCCGTAGGGCTTACGGATTAGTCCGTAGGGCCAGACGGTTGCCCATACGGTCCTTACATATTTATATAAAAATTATTAAATCTTAAATTGTTGTTTGCTCCTACGGAACCGCAAACCAAGAACCTACGGACTTATCCGTAGGGGCATCTAAATAGGGATTTAAGTTAAAAGCTCAGATCGATCCCTACGCTCACTATTCCTAATTCGACTCGCGCGAAGAAAAATTCCCAAACCCTCGTTCCCGCCGATCGATCGTCGTTCTCGTCGTCGCCAGCGCCGCCGATTCGTCGTAGCCACCGCCTGCTTTCGTCGTAGCCACCACCTGCTTTCGTCGTCGCCAGCGCCGGCTCATCGGAGTTCTCGTCGTCGCCTCTGCACAGGTAAGGAAATCTTCAATTACTCAAATTTTTTGTTGGGTTAACCTAGCACCTCATGAAAGGATTGGAAGCATCACATGTACCAAAGATGGAATTTTTAGGGTGCTAAGTAAGCATACATTGAATCGTTCCTAGAAAAATTAGGGTTTCTAAAACTACACTTCATCACAAGTAGGTTAAGCTAGGGTTTTGAGAGTATAACCTTTGTAGCTCCCTACGCTAGACTCCTCGGCTACTTGGGGTTTGGAAAAGGTCCGCTTGAACTCCTCTAGGTCCACGATGATCCACCCGGAGTCCGCTTTGTCCAAGCTTGCAACTTCACAAGATCAAGAATGAAAATGGAAGCTAACACTCTAGACAAGTGGGCAAGACTTGTGTAGAATGATGTTGTGGAGGCTTTTCTCACTTCAAAATCCTAACTTGATGAGTGATTTGCTTACTAGAGAAATCTAGAGAGCAAAAGATGAAGGAGGAAGAAGATGATGGCTTTTTTAGAGCAAGAGAAAAGGATAACTTATATCAAAGAAATAGAAAATATATGTATTTATATTTTCCACTTCTCATCTCAAACCATGGTTAAACAATGAATATATTATTGAATTTGAGTTAAAACACAAAAGGAAAGTTAACCCAAGGTTAAAAGGTGGGCGAGAACGGTTAGGTCAAAGAAGAGTGTAGAAACAAATCCATGATAACCATTTTCCTTTTTCATTTTGTTTTAAATCAAATGCAATAAAAATCCATTTATAAAACCATGGTGTGAGTCTTATATTGCCACCATTTTCCATGTATGTACAACCATGAAGGATGTATGTATGTATGTGTGTGTGTATGCATATCAATATGTGCATGAATCTAAAAAGAAAACATACATGCATGCATACATCCATCAAATACAAGAAAGGATTTCTAGTGAGAAACTAATGGTTAAATGATAAATCAACACTTGATTTATCAATCCGGCCACATCACATATGACCCTAACCAAAAGCAAGCCGCCCGATTAATATACGGTATCTTATACGCGCATTTTAACCGGGCCCATACACATATCGCATACGCGCTCCACAACGTTTCGCCTGGACTAGGTAACTCCTTTGTGGGACTCTAAGACTCGTCAATACGTCGGCAGTGGGTGATGATCATATCAAGCACCCCCAAGCCGCAAGCGGTTAGCTAAACGTAACGGCCACCCGGGTATTGAGCGATCAGAAGAAAACAAGCGAACCTGCTACAACTCCCGTCGAGCCAATCGGCAACACTTCCCGTACAGTCCGGTCTCCTCGTCTGATATGTCGCATATCAAGTCTAGGGGTGGTAAACGTCAGACCCTAATAACTGATAAGTCGTGTCGATGTGAGGCTCATAACGGGTCGAGAAACTACCGGTAACACTTACCAGCAAATCTCTAAATCAGCCCTGGCCAGGGACTTCCCTGTTACGGCAAATCGAGCACAGCGCAACATCAACCCCCAATACCGGGAGAGACGAAACCCCTCCTATCGCTCATTGCCTCCATGTGACTCGGGACTGTACCCAAAAACCACCATTTTGCACGCCTTCATGGACGTGGTAAGGTGAAAATCAAGGTACAGTGGGAATCACACAAGACTCTATGACGATCTCGGGTCTACAGACTAACCTGTACAAGTGTCACCAGAGAACTGCCATCTGACGTGAGGTATAATACCAACTGGGAGTTCTCGGCGAGTCCGTCCAGTGTACCCAGTCTCCACTGAGCACCCGTATACCATCTCTGATGTTAAACACCGATGGATATGGGATCATCCATCGCCCATCTCATGGGTCGAGAAGCATATACCCTAGTCTACATTGGTGTATCGATGCTCCGTCTTGATACACCCACGACTAGGGACCTTGAAGGATGTACTTATGGACTACCATGTCCCCACTAGTATGATCCGCATCATAGTCCAGGTAGTCAAGTACACATCCTAAGGGCTTTACCAACATGTAACTCTAAGACAGTATAAAGAGACAAGTATACATGTTAAGATAAAGAGCAACCAGATAGCATACTATCATATCGAGCAAGAAAGTCATCTCTATATATGTCCAAGCATCCAATATAATATACATCATCTGTATAATACTGGCCTCTAGGGCATACATACAACTAACATTTTTGATTGGGGGTGGGGCTGGGGCTGTGGGCTGGGGCTAGGGCTGGGGCTGGGGCTAGGGTTGGGGTTAGGGCTCGGGCTGCGGCTAGGGCTGTGGTTAAGGTTGGGGCTCGGGCTCGGGCTGCGGTTAGCATTAGGGTTGGGGCTGGGGTTGGGGCTGGGGCTGGGGCTGCGGTTGGGGTTAGGGTTCGGCAGGGGGTTGCTGTTGGGGTTGGGGTTGGGGTTAGGGTTAGGGTTAGGGTTAGGGTTGGGGTTGGGGTTTTGGATTTCAGGGTCCAAGTTAATTTCCATTCTAATTAGCATTAAGCTCGTTAATTGAAATGTTGATGATGATCATAAGAGGAAAATGTGTCTAGTTTGAGAAGGTGTTGGAAACTGGACTAATAATGTGGGTAAAGCCCAGTTTAATTAATAATTTTATTTGTCATTCTCAAATTTTCTTGGAAACGGAGACTGTTTTGTGGAACTTTTAGCCGTTGGGCATGTTGGGGTTTTATTTTTGGAGTCATGGGACCTGGCATTTGGTAGGTATCCAAAGACCCCGTGTCTGATTTTGGATATTTTTGATTGATTTAAACTGTGGGTCTGAGTAGTCCCTTAATTTGATCTGGTTGGGGTTTGAGTATGAAAAGGATTTATAGTCTGGTGGAAATTTTGAGGGTGTTTTCGGTTGAATATGTTTGCTAATTGCATAAGATGCTCATAAGATTCTGGATTTTGAGGATGGGCCGTTGTAATTGGAAATGCTTAGAATTGTAGGACCTTCTTTGTTTTAGCTATATATAATTGCCAAAAAAAGACACATTTCTGATTTGAAGAAAAGGAAGGGCAAAATAGGGATTTAGTTATGGATTTTACTTGAGCGTCTCCTCTTTTAATACATGTCTATCTTTACAAGAATATCGTGTCACATATTCGGTTTTAGCATCTGTATGCAACTGCTTTGATTATCATCGTGTTATTAACATCTTGAACTTCTATCCTTTTTCTAATATGTTTCATAGTTAATATAATAATCCTTTGTCTATATTTGTTGACAGTGGCCTTTCTTTTGGATGAACATGTTTTTTGATGCATGTTTCAGTCATGTGAATTCATATGTTGCGTATAACGCTTTATGATATTAGTATCCTACATTTGTAGTTTTAATTGTTGATTGTTATAGATGAATGACATTGCAATAATAGTTTTTGGTAGATGAATGCCATTGCAATGTATGATGATCAGTTCTATCAATCTTGATTTCAATGGTTTAAAATCATGTTACACATACAACACGAATGCACAACAAACGTATCATTAGAGAGTGATTCGAGATGTTCAAGTTAAAACCAATATATGATACTCGATGATAATATGAAACCTTCATATTCTCATCGATACTCATATATGAAACTAAAAGCGCCACTTAGTCCCCGTCTATCGGTTAACATACGTGCGATGCTCGCCGTGATATAGAACTATACGAAAGTTGTTAAATATCGGACGATATAGCTCGATACTAACAACCGTCGTATAGTCTACGCGACGAGAAAATTCAATCGTATGGTAACCGATAGATTTGTCCCGTGTGAACAAATTAAGAATGTATAAAGCAAACGCCTTCATTCACTTGTGTTTTCATCCGTTTTGAGATATTTCGTCGGTACCTTTCCGCTTGTTCTCCGTGTACAAAGATAGATTAGATGTTCATTTCAACGTTGTTTCACAGCTTTGAAATGATTATCTATTCTATTATAGTGTACTCGGAGAACAGCGGGGAGGTGTTGCCGAAATTTACTCGAAACGGTTGAAAGCACAAGTGATGGGTGTTCGCTCTATACGTTCTTAATGGGATAGAAGCCTACCCCCGACAGCCGGAACACACACATACAACAAGAATACACAACAAACGCATAATTAGAGAGTGATTCAAGATATTCAAGTTAAAACCAATATATGATAATATGAAACCTTCATATTCTCATCGATACTCATATATGAAACTAAAAGCGCTACTTAGTCCCCGTCTATCGGTTAACATACGTGCGATGCTCGTCGTGACATAGAACTATATGAAGGTTGTTAAATATCGGACAGTATAGCTCGATACTAACAACCGTCGTATAGTCTACGCGACGAGAAAATTCAATCGTATGGTAACCCATAGATTTGTCCCGTGTGGACAAGTTAAGAATGTATAAAGCAAACGCCTTCATTCACTTGTGTTTTCATCCGTTTCGAGATATTTCGTCGGTACCTTTCCGCTGGTTCTCCGTGTACAAAGATAGATTAGATGTTCATTTCAACGTTGTTTCACAGCTTTGAAATGATTATCTATTCTATTACAGTGTACTCGGAGAACAGCGGGGGGGGGGGGTGCTGTCGAAATTTACTCGAAACGGTTGAAAGCACAAGTGATGGATATTCGCTCTATACATTCTTAATGGGATAGAAGCCTACCCCCGACAGCTGGAACACACACATACAACAAGAATACATAATAAATGCATAATTAGAGAGTGATTCGAGATGTTCAAGTTAAAACCAATATATGATAATATGAAACCTTCATATTCTCATCGATACTCATATATGAAACTAAAAGCACCACTTAGTCCCCGTCTATCGGTTAACATACGTGCGATGCTCGTCGTGACATAGAACTATACGAAGGTTGTTAAATATCGGACAATATAGCTCGATACTAACAACCGTCGTATAGTCTACGCGACGAGAAAATTTAATCGTATGGTAACCCATAGATTTGTCCCGTGTGGACAAGTTAAGAATGTATAAAGCAAACACCTTCATTCACTTGTGTTTTCATCCGTTTCGAGATATTTCGTCGGTACCTTTCCGCTGGTTCTCCGTGTACAAAGATAGATTAGATGTTCATTTCAACGTTGTTTCACATCTTTGAAATGATTATCTATTCTATTACAGTATACTCGGAGAACAGCGGGGAAGTGCTGCCGAAATTTACTCGAAATGGTTGAAAGCACAAGTGATGGGTGTTCGCTCTATACATTCTTAATGGGATAGAAGCCTACCCCCGACAGCCGGAACACACACATACAACAAGAATACACAACAAACGCATAATTAGAGAGTGATTCGAGATGTTCAAGTTAAAACCAATATATGATAATATGAAACCTTCATATTCTCATCGATACTCATATATGAAACTAAAAGCGCCACTTAGTCCTCGTCTATCGGTTAACATACGTTCGATAATTTATTCTTTTCCACGACAAACGCATACACAAAGCATATACACGGATTTTCTTCTTTGTCAGTAACTATCCCGTTCTTATATTTCTCAATATAGTCACTATAACCTACAATTTATATGTTATACAGTCTAACATGGCCCATAAGTACGTCAGAGTTAAGGACTGGATGTATGTGAATTGGCAACAACGTATGCAACCTAAGTTTGTCGCAGGAGTTGCTGCTTTCATTGAATTTGCCCGCGCACATAATAAGATCATAATAGAGAAGATTCTCTATCCGTGCGATAGATGTGGCAATAAATACTGGAAGAAGGTAGAATTGGCAGAGCTTCATATTGTAAAACATGGGTTTACTAGACTTTATACAACTTGGAAATATCACGGGGAAGGAGAAGAATGCAGTACTGCGGCAGAAGAATAAGGAGAACACGATAATGCGGCAAGAGAAGAAGAAGAATTCGGTAATGCGGCAGAAGGAGAAGACGGTAATTTATTTCCATCAGAAAAAATGGAGGATATGGTAGAGGCTGCCCTAGGTGAATCTATTCGTACCGAAGATGACATTCCTTCCGGTCAAGGACCGCGTGCGGATAAATATGAAAATTTCATGAATGATGCTAGAAAACCAATTTATGAGAATGCGAAGTATTCCACGCTCTCATGGTTCGTCCAACTTTTCCAGATTAAGTGCCTAAATGGATGGAGCAACAAGTCATTCACAATACTTCTTTCGTTCTTGAAAGATTCTATGCCCCAGGGAAATAACGTGCCCGACAGCTGGTACGGAGCCCAGAAGATGATGTCTGATTTGGGTCTAAAGTGCGAGAAGATTCAAGCATGTCCTAAAAATTGCGTGTTGTACCGGAAAGAGAATTCAGATTTGAAAGAGTGTCCAACATGCGGAGAGGCCAGGTATAAGCCGAAAGATTCTGATAAGAAGCCTGATATACCTGTGAAGATAGCACGATACTTTCCCATAACACAGAGGCTACAGAGGCTATTCAGGTGCAAGAAAACAGCCGAGGCAATGATTTGGCATCACCGTGCTCCTCCAAGTGAAGATGGAAAAATGAGCCATCCAAGAGATTCACCGGCATGGAAGGATTTCGATAGGAGGCATGTAATATTCAGTAGCGATCCTCACAATGTCCGACTCGGACTGGCTACAGATGGCTTCTGCCCATTCAACTATATGGCTGGAAGTCACAGCACATGGCCCGTTGTAATGATAATTTATAATCTGTCGCCTTGGTTGGCTATGGACCAATCATACTTTATGATGCCTCTTCTTATCGACGGACCAAACTCACAGGGGAACAATATCGACGTCTATCTCCGACCTCTAATCGAGGAGTTGAAATCTTTGTTCATTGATGGTGTAGAGACATATGATGCAAACACAAATACAATCTTCATACTGCGTGCGGCTTTAATGTGGACAATTAATGACTTCCTGCGTATGGAATGCTATCAGGTTAGTTCGTACATGGTCACAAAGTATGTCCTCATTGCCATGAACACACAACATCGAAATTCTTGAATTTTAGCAGGAAGGTTTGTTATTGCGGCCATCGACGTTTCCTGCCTCCAGACCACCCCTATAGGTTAGACACGGTTCACTTTGATGGTCATCAGGAGCTTCTTGGACCTCCATCCCCATTGTCCGGAGAGGACGTGACTGCTAAATGGGATGGTTACAATAATGTGACTTTCGGGATGGATCCGACGAAACAGGTCAAACCACTATATTGGAACAAGTTAAGCATTTTCTTCGAGCTTCCGTACTGGTCTACAAATTCAGTGCGTCATTGTCTGGACGTTATGCATATAGAGAAGAGAGTATCAGAGCACATACTTAACTTGCTTCTTTGTAAAGACGGGAAATCGAAAGACAACATGAATGCTCAGATGGATCTACAAGAGTGGGGAATAAGAAGTGAATTGCACCCTAGACCGGTAGCGGGTAAACCGGGTAAGTTTGTACTTCCCAATGCCGCTTATCATATGTCACAATCGGAGAAGAAAAGATTCCTGCAGGTGTTGCATGATTTGAAAGTCCCCCAGGTTTCTCAGGATCATTCAGTAAGAAAATAAAAATTGTGAAGGGCAAGATCGATGGGCTGAAAAGTCATGATCACCATGTTATCGTGGAGCACTTCTTCCATTAGCCCTCAGGAATTCTCTCCCCGACTCGGTTGTTCTAGTAATCAACGACCTATGTTGTTTTTTCAGGGAGTTGTATGCTAAAACACTGGAGGTTATGACGCTGGATAAACTAGAAAATTCTATCGCGTTGATACTTTGCAAGTTTGAGCGTATTTTCCCACCGTCATTCTTCGATATCATAATACACTTGACGGTTCATCTTGCAACTGAGGCGAAGTTAGCCGGACCGGTACAATATCGATGGATGTATCCCGTCGAGAGCTACGTGTAATTTTTTGTTTCGCGCAATTTATAAATTTATTGTTGTCCTGTATGCCCGTATTTATTTATTCAACATATTTTCTTTAGGTACCTCTACACTCTTAAGAAGTATATACGCAATAAAAATCGACCAGAGGATTCTATCATGCAAGGTTATCTTCTTGATGAAACAACCACATTTTGTTCCCATTATCTGGACGAGAACATTGAGACAATGCTTAACCGACCACGAAGAATTCGAGACGGGCCATATGGTAAAGCCGAGTATAAGAGGGTAGACACTATGTTTATCAACAAGATATACCGGTTTATCTTGCTTAATTGCGCATATCTTGAACAAATTAGAGAGTAAGTTTTTTTGGATTAATTGTTATATCTGTATTTGTGTGTGTATGAAATGATATAATATTAATGTCACAATTATTTGTCGAAAACAGAATTCATTTTAACGAGGTACGTGAGGGGCATCCTGATTGGAACGAAGAACGTTTGGAAAAATATCATCAGGATAATTTTTGTGATTGGGTCACAGATCATGTAAGTTATTCGAATAACATTTTATTGCTATCAGTTTTAATCTAAACTTGTATCGTTATGTATTTGTCGTAAAATTTGTTTTGTTAGATCCACGATCCGAACTTGTCTGCATCATTTGAGAGTGATTCAAGATGTTTAGCTCCATTTCCTAGTATGGATGTTGCATATTACAAAGGATTTGGTGTCCTTGGATAAAAATTCGAAGTTAAGGACATAGAAATATCTAGAACCACTCAAAATAGTGGGATTGCGACGGTAGGATCGGACGGTGTGATTTATTATGGGTACTTAAATTGTATACTCGGCATCCACTATCCCGGACGATCAAAACCCTTTTATATATTCCAGTGTACTTGGTACGATACGCGAACCGATACAGACAGGTGGAGAAGCAATCTTAGGACTTGGAAAGATGAATATGGATTGACCAGTGTGAACACACTTTGATTTTACGGTCAGGAAGATCCGTTTATCTTTCCGAACCAAGCGTTCCAAGTATACTACTCACAGTGTTTGAAGTATCCGGGATGGAGTGTTGTATGCCGATGGAAACCCAAAGATGTCTACGATGTCCCAGAATTCGAGGACAGCGATGATGACGAAAAAGAGAGAAGGCTTAAAGTGCTCCGACCGTCTGTTTCGAAGGACGGGTTGTCTTCGACCGATCATGAAGTAACGTGGGTTAGAAATGACATCGACGATGAAATCCAAGTAGATATGTATAATGCGCCCACGAAACGAAAAAGGTTATCAGTAATGTTATATTATTATTTCACATTTTACGCTCTATACATATATAGTCAATACTTTTAATGATTTTCTAATGCGTCCACGAACCGTTTATCTAGATTTGATGACGATGTCGGGAGCAGCGAGGGGCAGAAGGAGCTCCAGCCGCGGCAGAGGCAGAGCGGTTCTGCCGCCCGGAGAGCTCCGTAGGGAGCTTCAGAGGGCCGGTCTTGCACCCAGAACGGAGACCCCTTCGGATGCCTCCTTCCGTGTGTATTTTGCCACACATCCAGGTATACTGCATGCATATCCATTTTGAATGTAATATTACAGATATTCATACCTGTTTATGTCAAAATTACTTATATTGTTAATGTTTGATTGTCTAGTTGTTGGTGATGCGTCCACATCTGGGACAGAGGCCACTCCCGCTCCTCCAGGTATGTTTATATATCATATAGTGCATGTATATTGATTTAGAATGCTATATCATAAATACACACATTCCTTTTGCTCTTACTTAGCATTTTTTATTATTGTCTAGCTGTAGGTGGTGACACCACCGCACCTGCGGGTATGTTTATATATCCTATAGTGCATGCATATTGATTTAGAACGTTATATTATTGATCTACACATTCTTTTTGCAATTACTTATATAATCTATTTTTAATTGTCTAATTATAGGTGGTGCGTCCACATCTTCCGCAGGGGCCACTCCTGCCGCTTCCATACCCTCCGCATCGTCTGCAGGTTAGTATGAATAAATATAAAATATTTATTCATTTTACATATGCTCTATAGAATAAATATGAACTTCATGAAAATTTAGCGTCAATGTTTATTTTCTAGTTGGAGGGGATGCGTCCGCATCCGGGACCCCGGTTGTTCCTCACCGGAGGAACTATCGTCCCGCTCGTACTGCTGCCCGGGCCCAGGCTCGTGCGATAGTCACCGGAGGTATATATCACACTTCAATTTTTGTTTAACCTTAATTTCTTAATACAACTTTGTCTTAATATTGATTGTCTTGATATTTCGTGCAGACGCAGGGCCTCCCCATCCCCAGAGGGGGACTCGAGGCCCGAATCAGTTCCATAGGCTGAGGCCTGACAGAGCTAGGGGGGAGGCAGCATTCCCCCTCTTTTTTACCCTTGACTATCGCTATACCGGTCCTCATGCCGAGAGGTTCGGCCGGTATATGGGGGACGAGAGCCGGCTCGTGAAGAACTATCCACTCCACGTTGAGTGGGGCGAGCAGCACCAGCGCTCATTCACCCTCTTCTTTGATCAGGCTCGGGTATGTATTAATATATATTTTCATTTGATCTATCCAATATATTTATTAACACTTGCAATCTAATAACAATGTTTTTTTTTTGTATTTTCAGTTGGATTACGATTTTCAGCCTGTAGCCGACCCTGATCATCCGGGGAGGGTGCTCGACCTTCATGCTCTGTACAATGGCCTGATGAAGAACATGCAGGCCAAGGTCCGATACAACAGGAATGAGCTGAAGGCCGACTGCTACTCCCTGTGGATGGCGACCCCCGAGGCAGAGAGAGCGGCCCTCCTATCTACTCCGGCGTTTGCGAGAGTCGACGTAGAGACATGGCCTCTATTGTGCGAATATTTCGACTCCCAACGCAAACAGGTATGTATTTTAAATGTAATTCATTGTTTTGTGTTCCTTAATGTAGCGTTTTGAAAATCGTTTCGGTGAAATTTCGGAAAATCGGTAAAATGAGGGGGTTTTCTGTAAAAAGTCAAAATACAAATATCTTATTATAAAAATTAAATATACATATTCTAGCTATGTAATTTCTATTATTTGGTGTTTATTGAGCCGCTGGTGAAATTTCAAATTTTCTGAAAAAAAATATTATTTTATTATTATTTTAAGCCGTCACTAATACATTTAATTAGGGAAAATTACAAATTGGAATGAGTTGAAAAAAATTTTGTGCATCATAAAACATTAAATAAAAATTTATCATGTGGTTTTTGGAACGAAATCATTTGCCAAAACGGTTTAGAAATTATTGAAGAAAAAGGGCTTTTTTTTTAGCGTAAATGGATGTTTGGGGTATTGTATTTATCATTTTTCATCACCCCACACCCGTGCCCACACCCACACATCCCCACTTACTCCTCCCCATGGCTGAATTCAGCACCCACCATATTTTTCCCCACTTGATTTTCAAGGAAAAAGAAATGAAAGAAAAGAATAGAAAATGGATAAAGTAGTTAGACTTTTGACTTGCTTTGACCTTGACTTTGTCCCCCCCCATTTTCTCTATCTCCCTCTCTCTCCTCACTCCCATTTCTGGCCGAATCCTTCTCCCCACAGCAGCAGCCCTTCCCCCCCCAAAATCCACACTATTTGCTTCAAAAATCCACAAAAAAGCTTCAAAATCCATACAATTTCAAAGCTTTTTCCAAATCGAACCCTTACCCATTATTTCTTGCCCAAGCAAGCATTGATCTAGGAGCTTGGAGGCCATTTTGGGAGGCTAGATTTCAAGCTTGGTCTCTTGATTTTGTGAGGTATAAATCCCAAGCCAAATTTAAATTGTTGGATAGTTTCTTTCATCAAGGTCTATTAAGTTTAAATGCGATTCTAATTGGGATTTAGCTTGTAATGGAAAGAGTTTGAGATCAAGTTAGGTTGTGATCATGTGTTCATGGTTGTGTGATGTTCTTTTTTAGCATCTTAAGCTATGCAACTTAAATTTGTTACTTATTGCCAATTGTAACATGTAAAATGTCCAAATTAAGCTTTTGTGTAAACTAGGGTTTTATAAAATGCATTATATGTGAGGTTAAAAATGTGTTTAGGTTTTTCATGACTTCATTAACTTTATTAAGTGTGGTTTAATGCTTTAGATCATGCAAATCTAAGCTAGATTGTAGTTTGTGCATTTTTGCTTTGAAATTGTTAAAAAGGGTATTTTTGTAAACTAGAATATTAGGGTTTTTGGAATTTAATGAGATTAAATTCCGGAAATTGTTTATATGACTTATTTAAGATATTTAATAAATATATTGGCCGCTACATTCATTTAAACATCGTGTTTTGTACAAAAACGGCGAATTGTGCTTGCTAGATTTTCGGAAAAATGACTTTTTAAGTGAAATTGGCGTTTTTGTGAGTTTTAACCTAGTTTATATTAAAATTAGTGTTCGTGAATGTGAAAATGAGTGTGATTGGATTTTCTTGATGGTTTGACGTTCGTACATCGACATCGAGGGTTGGTTTGACTATTCCTGCATGCGTGGGCGATAGGTTTGGACCTATGCGTGATACGCGTGCCGATTTGATTTTCGTATGCCGTTTCGATTTCGAATTTAGTTTTAATGCGATATGGTGCGTTATGATATGTAGGTACCCCCATGTGGACTTCGAGGCGACAAGCAAGCGCGTGGCGACGTCGGCACCGGCTAGCGAGGACCAGGTGAGTAGATTTATATCTACGGGGAGAAGTCGGGTGGATGGCGTATAGCACCCCCGCAGTCCGTGGTGGTGTATACGGATGCGTATACACACCAACAATTATTATATGTTTTTGGGATTAATAACGGTGCTTAGGATGGATATTAGTGTGTTGGATTATTTTAGCATTGCGAACCCTAGGGTAGTGTTGCACTACACATACACACATACATACTTGCATACATTCCTATTGATATGTGCTCATGGGATTCATTATAGTTATGTGTTCACATGGGTATGGGACTATGTGTTCACATACGGATTGAGGATGATACTTGGGATTGAACTGAGTCGATGAGATTCGATTTGAGGCCGTGAGATCGGTGATATAGCAGGGTTCGTATCTTAGATACGACATGACGTTGTAGCGGGTCCTTGACGTAGTGTTTCACACACGTCCATGCTTATGTAGGCGGTATCAGTATGGTACTAGACGTAGATCAGTACCCCGATCATGATATTTGATAAAGAGGATACCAGGTGAATAGTATGATGAATGTGATATTGACCCGTACCCAGATTGGGATGCCGTACGACGGATTTACGTACGAGCTATATTGATGATTGATCCGCACTCTTGACTTGGGATGCCTGATTATAGATATGGTATCGGATATGATATTATTGAGGCGGGATCACCGACTATACATATACAGGTATGTATATGTATCGACTCAGATGATAGGCGGTTTCCTTACCTGTAGTTCAGCTTGTTAGTTCAGCCGTATAGTTTAGTGTAGTTGTTAGATTAGATTAGACTTCTTACCTATTTCAAAAACTAACGAATCGTGGGCATTTTTAAAGACAGCTCAAGGGAATCTACGGATATTTCAAAAACGACGTATCTTTTCATAAAAACACCGTAGCCCCTATTTTCAAAACCCCATGATTCGTGTTATTTCAAAAGGCACCATTCGTAGGACTTATATTAGATTATTGCAGATTAGTTATCGTTGTGTCTAGTATTCAGCTCCCGCACATTATTGCTGTTCGCTCTGCCTCGCATATTTATTTTGCTGCATATTCCATTATTGATATCATGCTGTTAGGACACCAGCACCATTACCGATGATGCGTATGTACCACGTACACCTACTTGCCGGCTCACATACATCTTCATCGGTAATTGCCATGTCACGTACACTTTAGAGAATATAATTGCTTGACTTAGATTGTTAGCTGGTAGTTTTGACATGATATTAGTGTACTTCCCTTATATGCCATATTAGACATTGTAGTTATTACCTACCACTTCATGCATACTGTTATTCAGTTGTTCATGCCTAGTTCATTATCATTGACATATGCACTTGTGATGATTTCTTGAGATTTATGATATTTCTGGATTTCGGGGAAAGCCGCAAAATTTACAACTTATGATCTTTTAAAATATAAAATGTTGCGGTTTTCTAGTGATGTAAAGTGTCGTCCACCATGAGTTTGCTGTGGTTTTGGAGATCCGTGTCGAGGAGTGGAGGAACCGTCACGGGTACATGGTGGGCCCGGTATGGTACCCCGGGGCAAGATGAATATGGTGTTGACGTTGAGCCCGGCAGGGGAGCACTACCTACCGGTGATATTACCCGACGCGTCGGATATCCGGAGGATACCGTCGTGGTCTTGAGATGGATGGTAGGGGCCGGTCCGGACTGACGGCGCCCTAGATATTGAGATTGAGACATTGATATTTCGAGACAGTGAGATTTATGTTTTGTGTCGATGCTAGACACTGTTGATACTGATTTCATTATGATACCTCAGTTTAAAAATACGAATGAAATCTCACTAATTTATGAAAACAGTTTCTTCATTTACATGTATTCTGTTTCATGCATTCATACCTCATTCATATGATATATTGCTACCTGAGGCACTGACACGGGCACATGAAATTTTACTCGGGTTAGATATTACCCTAGTCATTGTTATAGGCTGCCTGTTATACTTATATTTGAGGATATATTATGATCATTGACCTAGGTTGCGTTATTTATGCGATTTCTGTGCGTAGATGTTTTTCTATTCACGAGTTGGCAACTCACCCCCGTTGTGCCCCAGTTTCTTGCAGATTTGCCGTACAGGTTTCTTTACGGCTTGCGGGCTCAGTTTCCTTCGGGTGATTTGCTAGTAGGTGGGTTTACTTGTATCATACCCCCATTATATATCTTGTATATCATTATTCTGTTGTATCTAGAAGTTCCATCAACCAAACATGTATTTATTGAGATAGAGACCAGTGTTGTTTATTCTTTCGACCTTAGAGTCGCTCGTTATATTCTGGTGGTTTGGAGTTTCTTTTTGAGTTTTGATCCTCGCCGTTGGCGTTGTATATTATATTGCTTGTGTGGTTGTGACCGTCGATTGACGAAGAGCTAGCTCCCGCTTGGGGATGCCCTTTTATTGATTTCGTATACTATTCATGTTGTATCCCGTTTGGGGGCCAGTTTTTACAAAGGAGACTCTGCCGAAATTTTCAGTAAATTTTTGGATGTTTTTAAAACCGCATAATTCGGCTTATGCTTTTGAAACTACTTGCTTTAAGTTGGTTCTTCCTGTACTCTACTACTTTTCTTGGTTTGGATTTCTGGGTTTTCGGTTTACTTAGATTACGTACGCCTCGAGACGTTCGTAGTTTAAGTGCCGGTCATGTTCCGTACTTTCGGGTCGTGACACTTAATTAGAAAACTAAATGTTAATGCGTTGTGCAGAAACATGCCGCTCAGAATACAGAAAACAGGAAGTCGGCGAAGAGGGGTCGCCCTACTTACACAGGTGGCTCGAGGAATATTACTCGAGCCATGGAGTTATCGGTAAATTACAATAGACCGACCTTTATGATATTCTGCAATATTAAGAGTTATTTTATAATATTTCTAATATTAAGAGTTATTTTCTAATATTGCAGACAGCTCGGACCGTGGCGTCAGGTGGTACACCGAGCGTGCTGTCCGCATATCTTGCCGTCCACGGCATCTCGACAGATCCCGCCACGGGCGAGCTTCGATATCCCGACGTCGCTACCCAGGAGTATTGCATAAGTGTTAATATTTATTCTACCCATATTTGAAATTTTAGTTTTGGAAGGTTCAAGTTTAAATTTTATACTTATACTTTACTGCTTAATGTGGGTGTAGGAGCGGGTGGTTGAGCAGGCCGAGGCCTCGGGGATCGATTTTATCGGACAGAGCGATCTGAGGCTGCTGACCCCAGTTCTGGACGCCACACACGGAGGGCACCACGGAGGTTGGGAGAGAGGCCGGGGACTGGGCCCTAGCAGGGCCCATATGAGATTGGACTCCACCCCGGCGGTTACTTCCTCCGTCTCCAGTGAGCGACGTGTCCAACAGGAACTGGAGAGCTTGAGGGCCACCGTTCAGGAGTTGAAGGAGATGCTGGTATGTATACTACTTTATAATAAAATATCATGTCATATTATCGATATCATCATATCCATAATTAGTACGTAGCTTGAGCTTATTTGGTTTTAGACTTAGGTTTGATTAATCATACATACATATGTAATTAAAATAAACAACGGTTTTCCAAACTAGATATCCAAATGGGGTTTCGAATTAACTTGATAATGATACGAATTCAAATAATACACAGTTCTTACACGCTTCTTACACACGTTAGGTCCAGACGTGACAGGGTACATCGGCCGAGCCTCCACATGCATCTCCTTCGGCTGCGGCTCCGCAAGCCACTACATCGGCTGCGGTTCTGCAGACAGCTCCTATAGCTCCACCGCCAGCTCAGATTCCCGCAGCCGCGGCTCCGCAAGCGACTACCTCGACGGCGGCTGCGCAGACCACATCGCCAGCTCCACAGGCCGCTCAGACTCCCGCATGCGCCGAATTGCATGGTTTATTGACCGAGGAGCAGGCGCGCTTGATTCTATCGTTTATCAGAGGTGGAGCTGGACCGAGCTAGGGTAGCTTTTTGATTCATATTTTTTGAAACATGTATTTATTTATATCATACATATTGTACTACATTTTGAAATGATATTGATATTGATATTGGTTTATATTTATATCATATTCAGTTTTTGGGTTTCTTTTGTATATTATATGCGTGAGATGTGATTATGAATACTGCGATATATGTTGTGTGATGATTAATTTTATATTTTATTGATATATATATTATTGTGCACAGGACGAGAAAAAATCAGGCAGCCCTTTTTTAAAAAAAAATACAGATAATGTGTACCTACGGATTAATTCGTAGGTACACATGTTGCCCCTACGGATTAAACCGTAGGGGCAAAATATCAGCAGTAACTGATATTTTCCCCCTGATCTCAGTACCAGGGGGTTGGGAGTTCCCCTACGGACATATCCGTAGGGGCAAACAAAGGCCCTACGGCGTTATCCGTAGGGGCACAATATCAGAAATCCTGATATTTTGCCCCTACGGATAAGTACCTATGCAGATATCCGTAGGGGATCGTACTTGGCCCTACGGATATATCCGTAAGTACAGTTAATATATTTAAAAAAACCGTAAATAAAATAACTTATTTTACCCTACGGCCTACTCCGTAGGTGCAACTGGCCCTACACAGAACTCCGTAGGAGCAAGATTTTGCCCGTAGGGACAAGTTCAGGGCTTCAACTTGCACCTACGGCGTTTGCACCTACAGATTATTTTTTCGCCCCTACGCAGATATCCGTAGGGGCAACCCTTATTTGTAGTAGTGGTAATTTTTATTTACCATTGGATCGTTGATCCAACGATGCTTAAAACACAATCTTGTTGTTTGGAAAGATTTTGAGGAATCTTTCCTTAACAGAATTTAATTCTGGTTAATTAATGATTTATTATTATTATTAGATCCTTTAATCTATCGGTGGGAGACTTTAATTCCAGCGCTGGCGCACCTTGTGCCAGCGCACATACGTTCGACACGTGGCGCGCAACGTAAAGCGCAGCGCAACTGCGCTAGCGCACCCGTGTTTGACACGTGGCGCACAGCGCATCTAGCGCATTGGTTCTGAAGCGTTGCTTCAACTTTTGAGTTTTGAAATTTTAAAACAGAGTTTTGCTCTGATTAGGGGTGCGCTGCTTAGGGCGCAGCACACCTAGTGCTAGCGTGTCTGTGTCTGACACGTGGCGCGCAGCGCGCTGAATCCGTTGCTTCAATTTTCAAATTTTGAATTTTAAAACAGAGATTTGCTCTGATTGGGGGAAACACCCGGTTGCCTCTTGCGAGGGCTTTGATCCTTAGCATGGGAAGGGCCGTAAGTGGCCTACTAAGGATGGCCGAGCAGGATTACTGCCTGGTGCCTCTTGGCAAGGTCTTTGATCCTTAAGGACGAGCCGAGCAGGGTTACTGCCCGGTGCCTCTTGGAGAAGGCTTTGATCCCTGGTTTGTTGGGGTAGGGAGCTACCAGCCAGGAATAACCGAGCAAAGGCCGGCTCGGTTGCCTCTTGGCGAGGGCTTTGATCCCTGGTTTGTTGGGGGTAGGGATCTACCGGCCAGGGATAACCGAGAAAGAGCGATCCCGATTGCCTCTTTTGAAGGCTTTTCATCCTTCGCGAGGGAGGGGCCGTAAGTGGCCTACTAAGGATGGCCGAGCAGGGTTATTGCCCGATGCCTCTTGGCGAGGGCTTTTTGTCCTTAAGAATGGCCGAGCAGGGTTGATGTCCGGTGCCTCTTGGCGAGGGCTTTGATCCCTGGCGTTGTGGGGTAGGGAAGTTACAAGCCAGGGATAGCCGAGCAGGGTAGTTGCAGGGCTGCCTCTTGATGAGGGCTTCGATCCCTGGCGTTGTGGGGTATGGGAGCTACCAGCCAGGGATAGCCGAGCAGGGTAGCTGCAGGGCTGCCTCTTGGTGAGGGCTTCGATCCCTGGCGTTGTTAGGTAGGGAAGCTACCAGTCAGGGATAGCCGAGCAGGATAGCTACAGGGATGCTTCTTGGTGAGGACTTCGATCCTTGGCGCTGGAAGGGCCGTGGGAGGCCTGCCAAGGATGAACCAAGCAGTGAAGCTGCTCGGTTGCCTCTTAGTGAGGGCTTCGATCCTTGGCGCCGGAGGGGCTGTGGGAGGCCTGCCAAGGATGAACCTAGCAGTGAAGCTGCTCGGTTGCCTCTTAGTGAAGGCTTAGATCCCTGGCGTTGTGGGGTAGGTGAGCTACCGGCCAGGGATAGCCGAGCAGGGTAGCTGCTGGGCTGCCTCTTCGTGAGGGCTTTAGGAAGATGGACAGTCGCGAGTGACACGTACCACGAACGGATCTCGAACGAGGTAGGTAGCAGCGACAATTGTATTTTTCCTTAATTTCAAAATTTTATGGTGTTCAATGAAAATAGAAAAAAAAATTGGATGGTGATTTTTGCAATTTTCACCTTTTCTTCAACCGACAAGACATCAACGAGATCAAAGGCATGAGCGGATCTCGAACGAACTTTAAAACATGTCATGAAACCGTTTGAACTAGCATTATTGTATGAAAATGTTGGTTTCTTTCACTCATTGAAGGCATGAGCGGATTAAATAACCCCAAAATGGCCTTACACGTGGATTGAATATCCTAAAATGAACTGAATGTGACATTTTTGGGGAAAATATCCTTACAGAAATACCCTTCGAAATTTTAAAATTTAATGGAGTTATCTCAAAGTCTTTGGAAGTTCGATGGCGCTTTTATGAAATATACATTTTTTAGTACAGTTCGATGGCCTTATACGTGGAGATTCAAATGAACTGTGGTCTAATGACTACTGAGATTCGAGGTCAACTTCGATACAATCACTTCTTGCTCAAAGTGGGAGGTTCTGTTCAGTTGTTTAGGCAATTGTTCTGCATGCTTATTTGTCTTTGCGATTAGGTCATTTGATATATGCATGCAGCGCCATTTGGAGCATGCATGTAGTTTGTCTGTTATCTAGAAGAAGTTATGAATGCTTACACCTAAACTTGTGGTGCCTAAAATTGTGATTCTTGGATTGCAGCTAAACATGCATTGGTGCCAATATATTTATTAAGAATCTTGATCCGGCAATTGATAACAAGGCTTTGCACCAAGTTTTTATTTCACATGGATTTTTGTCTTCATGAAACCAGAAGTTCTCCAAAATTATAAACAAGTAAAATATTGGAATAAAACAGAAATAATAAGATTTTGAAACTTTATGATTTTCATTGCCGGCGTGCAAAAAAGTGAGGAAAAAAAAGAAGAAAGAAAACGGATATTTTCGAGATTTTTGAAAATTTTACAATTTTCATGTGCTATATTATACAAAATATTGAAATGTGAAGAAAACAGAAAATTTAAGAGATTAATGGAAAATTTTGGTTTTCGTTTACAAATCAGGAATGCATCTTGATATGATTGTGAAACCGTGAAAGTTTATGCATATATATTTAGTACTTGTTTGGTTATCGTAATTATACAATTCACCTTTTAATGGAAAACGGTGAATTTCAATTAACCATGGTATTGAAGAGGGGTTCTACATAGAACCCGCACCACTTTAGCTTCGTATTTTGACCAAGATCAAGAATTGGATTTGACCACAGTTTTCTGAAGGACTGTGGTTTTTAACAGTCACGTGCTTTCCACCAACATCCACCTTCACATGGCTTGGAATCCTCGGCTCCCCACTCGACTCAGTTCCCATTCCATAACTCTTAGCCCTAACGAAATCGACAGCGATCCGCATCTTCCTCACTAAATCATCGAGAAACACAAAAGCTCTGGTGGCGACTCCGACCACAACCAAGTTCGAAGCTGATAAGGCTCATGAACGGGAATACCCCAGATTACGACTCGTGGGAGATGACTGCACGTACCCTCTGGACCCCTGGGGGTTATGACGGGAAGTCAATGTGGTACATTATGCATCTTCCTAGAGACCCGTAACAGGGTGGTGCCCTATCTCTCGGAAAAACCTCCCCAGAGTACCCTCCATATGCACTTGGGCGGCCAGATATTCTCGGCCTCCTCGCTCGACTCCAAGCTATCCACCGAGATGAGACTCCTCGGCCTCCTCGCTCGATTCCGAGCTATCCACCGAGCTGAGATTCCTTGGCTTCCCTGTCCAACCAGAAGCACGGAGCCCAAGCGTCCCCGTAACGGCTCCGCTATCTCGTCATCAGAACGAGATATCCGCCGCTCCACGTCCCGCATTCCACACTGGCACGTTTCTCTGTTAACGAGCTTATCTCGCTATTAATGGACGTGTCCCGCCATCAACGTGAACGTGCCGTAAGGGCATAACGGACGGAGGGAATCTTGCGCCGGATCGCTCTCACGCGACCGCTATATAAACCCCCTCTTTCAGACGATTCGGGTAACTAAAAATCGACTCCAACACGCCGCTACCCTGTCTTTATTCCTCGGTACTTGATCAGTCGAAAATACTGCATTTTTAACACGGCAATTTCCCTATCATTTGCACTCATCTAGAAGTGTTCGGTATTCATATTGCACATATTAGCAAAACATCTCTGAAATACCAGATTGCATGTGTTAGACTTTAAAACCGGCACTTTTAGGGAAATTGTGTGTTTATCATGGCATCGCATCATCCTTGTATTGCGCAACTCTTGTCCCGAGAAATTTTGCAGGAAATTGCAGAAGAGCTGATCAAAAATACGCCAACTCAATGATTTCAGATCTGGTAGCAATTTAGAGGGAATCATCTGGAAAATCAACATATCAGAAAAGCCCACAAATATGAGCCCAAGTCCACAGTTGTAACACCCGGCCCCTTTTTATACCAAGTCCGTATTTCGTTACTTTAGAATTCCATTTATTTTATTTATAAATCTATGTGTAATATTTAGAAAATTATTTGTTTATTATAACCTCTTTTATAAACCCAAATTCTAAACCAAGCTACATTTTATTTCACTCAGCTCTTTTCTTTTATTTAAATTAAACTCACTCCCTATATTGTATCCCCAATTAATTTCCTATCAATCCAAGCCCATTCCCTTTTATAATTTAATCCATGAAAACCCAAACATTTATTTTTCAACCCACTTAGTTTATTTTATCCCTTAAAACAAAACTTAGCCAGCAGCCCATCTCATTCTTATTAAACTTATTCTTTTTTTCCTTCAGCCCGGCCCGTTCTTAATTTACGTTTAAATTCATTTTTCCTCTGCGTTGGGCCGGCCCACTTCTCCCCAGCCACAAAGCTTTCTTTTAAAAAGAATTTTGTTTTAAAAACAGCCCCCGGCCCACTGTACAATTCCTATAATCCTTTTATATTTTTATTTTTCCCTTTTTAATCCCTAGCCCAGCACACCAAGCCCAGAAACCCACGCCCCCACACTGTTCATCTCCTTCAAAAATCTCCAACGGCTCTTCTCCCCCATTTCCGCGCGCGCTTCTCGCGATCCACCTCCTTCGCCTCCGCCTGCGCCCACGACGCGCACGTTTCTCCTGCGACCGCTCCCTCATCTCGTCCTCCATTCCTCTCTCTCTCGTTCTCCATTATTCCTACTTTTTCCCCTTCTCCTCTCTACCTCACGCCCACTCTCTCGATCCCTCGAGAACCCCTACCTCGAGCCTCGCCATCACCACCGACGACCTCGTCGTCGTCGCCTCCTCGCCCTAACTACCTTCCCTCCTCTGTCGTCATCACCCCATCCACCAAAACTCCAACCACCACGAATCCCCTACACCCGAGCCGAACCTCCGCACCATCGTTGTCGTCGTCGTCATCATCGTCGTCGCCGCCCCAACCCCACTTCATCCCTTCTCCCCGCTATCCTCTAATTTCCCAACACCACCCACAACGTCGGCTCCTCTATGACTCCACCTTCGTTGATCACGAGCACCCCTGCATCCAACCCATTTCGCCTGAGCCCCGCCTCCTACACCTCTCGTCGGCGGGCCCACTGCACCGTCGTCGACACATCATCATCATCATCATCATCCTCGTCGACCTCTCTCCCCGACCTCCGGTCACTTCTCACTCTCTCTCGCTCCCTCTGTGCACTCCCTCCCTCTGCATTCTCTCTCCCTTCTCTTCTCTTTCTCTAATTGTCTCTCTCTCTCTCTCTCTCTGTGTGTATGTTTTCCCTCTTCTTCTCTGTTCTCTCTCTCTAAAGCTCACTCCCTGGCCCCCTCTCTCTCTGTCTCCCTTCTCTCTCTCTCACTCACAGCTCTCTCTTTCTCACTCTCTCTCTCTCTCTGCATTCTCTAACTCCCTCTCATCTCACTCCCTCTCTCTGCCTAACTCCCTCTCTCTGTCTCAGTCTCTCCATTTCCTACCAAACTACACCACCACAGGACGTTGCCCGAGCCCGCAACAGCCAACTCCGTCAAGCTCGAGCCAGGATCGAGGTTTTGCCACTCGGAGCCGTAGCCGTCGCGGTGTTTGCCGTCGCGCGTTCGTGACTTTACCACTGCCGTGCATCGCCTAGACACCTCCAGGCAAGTTTTTACTTGCGTTCATGCTATTCTATATATATATTACAAATCAATATCGTGTATGAATTACGCTTTTCTTTTCCGTAAAATATTGCCACAAAACTGTTCGATGCTCGTTTTCATGGGAAATCATTATCAACTTTGACGGAACAAGATAAATTATATTGGCCCTGGTAAAGATGGTTAACATGTGCAAATTTCATCAGAAAATACGGCTGTTAACAGTTAAAACGACTACCCCCAAGTTTGACCGTAAAACTGAAATTCTTTTGTACCTGAAAACCGTTAAATTCACCATAAATCATATACACACTGAATTGGTGCGTTCGAGGGCTCAAATCGAAGCCAACTCGATGAACTTTAACCCTATGCTAGTTTCCAGACATTCCTGTACTTAAATTGGGATGATAATTGTATCGGAGTGCGACTCTGGACTGCAGTCCAGAGCTACTCCAGTCATCGCTTGCTGTTCCGTAATGGATACCATGGGATTCCCTTAACTCGTAGGTTGCGGAACTCCGCTGCTTATTGTAGGTAATTCTGTTAGCTAGACAACACTTTTGGTTTCATCCTGTTTCGTTATCATTTACTATTTAATCTGTAATTTAGAAGATCGGGACACATAACAGTCCCAGCAGAATCAGAATTGACATGTTGATATTAAACAGATTATAACTCCTAACGTACAGACGCGATTGAAGATCCGTTTGTTGCGTTGAAAACTTTACTGAAAACTCTAGAACTTATCCAACTGTAGCGTCGCTAAAATATGATCTCAACTGGGGTTAAAATGCGTTGCGAAACGGACTTCTGATTCTGAAATTGGATTTCCAGCCGCGAGCGCTTAAAATGAAATGATTATAACTAATGCTCCTGGAACCCGATTGGTTTGAAACAAAACTCTATGGATAGCTAACTGAACATATTAATTACTTTCTGTTTATCATTTCGCCAAACTATATACGTATGTTTCATGATAAATCGTGCAAGAGAAAGAATGCTGTTTCATAACATCCTCATCATGTTTATATACTTGTTCACGCATCATATCATACCCATATCATCGTATTGATAACCTAGTGGCATCGTGCATTTACCCAGTGTTAGATTTAGTGATGATTGTGGCAAGTACGTCAGTGTTCGTGTATCCGTGATTAAGTGAAAGTGATACGTACTTGTACACAATCAGTGACCCTATTATTCTATTGCATTGTCGACGTCTGTGGGATGCGTGTACGTGTGACTATAAGTGGTATGGGACACTTATAGAAGCGCTGGCACGAATGTCACAGATAAGGCATCCGACACTGCCATTTATCTTGAGTATTAGTCGGGACGTGCTTGATGGAGGTCCTGCCTCCAGTTCTCGCGCAGACTTGTCACGGATCGATTAGTATTTAGGGTTGTGGTTAGCGTTTGATGTAGACCACGGGGTGTGGGGTAGTTCAAGTGTGAATTCAACAGAATCTCGGGAGTCCCATGCCGGCTTATATATTTAGGGAGTTATATGGAGATTTACAGGGTATGTGCTATATCACCGTGATACACTCGTTACATGTTGGGCCCGTGGTCCCTTGCCCTTGGGTTCTACCCTTGGGTGGAGGACACTCGCGAGTGGTTGACTCTCACACTTGGACTGACGATAGGCTTAGTGACCTGTACAGTGAGACTTAGAGACTGATAAGGTTACTATCATTTACATTCCTTCTATACTGTGTTGACATTCGTGACATATTGTTATACTGCTTTACTTTTCCGCTGCATTGATTACTGCACTTTCATATTCATGCTATTATTGATTCACTGATATTCATATCCATTACCACTGTTAGAATTGTCACTTGTTTTCATATATATAATATATTGCTATTGTGTCGCTCTGACGACCTGAGTATGCATGCTCAGTGTGAGGAGAAGATTTAGCTTGGACCAGAACTAGACGTGCATCACAGACTCCTTGGTTTGTCCTCCCGAGTTACATTCTTTGGTCCTACTCAGGTCAGTTTATATTATTGTATCCTTCAGTTACTGCCTTTCTCATTACCTGCGCATCATTTACTGTTTACCATGATGAACTAGAAGCCGAAGTGTGACTACGGCAGGACTTTTCCCTGACCGTAGGAGCATGGCTGGCCTTGTCTACCCCTCGTATTCCGTATTTTGGGAAGCGGGGCGTGACATGGTTTAGTTGGTATCAGAGCCAGGTTTTGCATCTATTGGGATTACAGTTTTCTGTGTACAGTTTTGGCAATCTAAGACATCCTTCGGTCTAGGTTGTAAACTGTCATTCTTGATTCATATTCACATAGTACGTTCAGCTATCCATTCACTATGGTCTCGGGTGACTTGACAAGGGTATGTAGTGGCAATTGCACTACCGTACTCTATTCAAGTGACTTAAATTGATACAGTTGATTCTCCACTTGTAATGGTATTCATCATCTATGATATTCTTGAATCCTTGTTCTATCCATATCATATTTTGATTCATTTAGCGTGTGACTCATATCATTCTCGAAATTGTTGTTTTAGGATCATGTCTTCCAACGACTCTTCATCTTTATTCGCTCCCCAGAATCAGAATGTTAAGATCCTTAGTGTACTACAAGGTTTGAAGGAAGCCCAGGAGCGGACAAACGACTTATTAGCTGAAGGATTGAGAAGACAGGTGAATCAGGCACCAGCGGGAGTCTCCTATCATAAAGGGATCCCTATTGGACGAGGAAAAGAGAAGAAAATGAAGCGTCAACAGAAGTATCAGAAGAACCTTTGCTGTGGATATTGTAAGAGGCCAGGACATCTTCAGAAGGATTGTCGCCGTGCCCAAGGGAAATGTATGATATGCGGTTCCGAGAAAAATCTCATCAACGGTTGTCCAGAAAGGAAAGAACTACAAGGAGGAAACTCGTCCACACTCCCCACTTCTACCAAGTGAGGATCATCGCGTAGTTTGAACTTCGACCATAAGGCGGATCTAACTCAGAATTCAACTAGCGTGACGATGATGCGGCATTCCGGCAATCGAAGAAGAATTTTATGATTTTCCAATTTCAATAATAATGTTGTTATCTCTTATGAATATTTCCTCTAGTTTGCGATATTGTATCCGTTGAACTTTAGTTAAATGCAATAGAAATTTGAATCATAGTATATGCATCATTCTCATGCTTTCTCTATGTCACATTCTGTTCATTATCACAGTATTTTAAATTCTGAGCTTTCAATTCCTGCCACCGCATTTCTTTCGATACTTCGTACACTTGGCCATTTTCCTTATTTATTCCATTGTATAATCATGACTCCCTTTATTTCAGGCCATGGCCCACCTTGGAGCAGTGCCGCATCTAGAAGAGGATGCACAGTCATGTGTCTCCGTAGATCACACACAGACGAGTTCCGATGATGAGGTCAATGGTCCCCAGGTCAACTTCGAAAACAATGATTCAGAGGACGAAGGAGCAGCCGCCCCAGAGTTTGACATGATAGCTGACTCTGACGAAGAAGAAGGAGATCCTGAAGAGAACCCTATAGAGGAAGACCCCGAGGAAGAACCTATAGAAGAAAATCCAGCGGAGGAAAACCCCGTGGAAGAAAATCCAGAAGAAGAGAATCACATGGAATCGGATCTCGATGAAGAAGCTCTATCCGAGGGAGAAGGACCAGAAGATCAAGACCCTTTGGTGGAAGGACTTCCAATAGAGGTACCTGCGAGACGCTATGGAAATGGACGCCCCTACCTGAGTGCGCGCGCCTACCGCAACCTACTGAATCTCCACAACCGCGACTGACGGAGTTTCTTTTGATGTTGTCTTTCTGGCCAAATAAAACTGTGTATAGCTTAGGGCCACCTCTCGTCTTTGAGAATGTTTTGTCCAAAATCCTTTGAAATGGAATAAATTGCTGATTTTGCTAATCCTTCAATCTTCTTAGTCCACTTGTTGCTTGATTTTCCTTACGTACAATTATTTTCTTCACTGAGATCTGTTCACTCCTACCCTTTACCTTGTCTTAACCCTCACTGAGATTCACTAACAACACACCCAATGTTTGAGGTCCACCCTTCATCCTTCGTCTACGCCCGTTCGAGATCCTGCCGGGAGGAGGACCTTCCTTATGAAATACCGAGTTCATTAACTCTTTCAAAATTTTGATTCACCTGTTGTACCGACAAGTATCCTCCCCATATATATATCTTTCCCTTATAGTCCTTTATTGCTTACCCTTATTTTCGGTGCTGACCCGACCTCAATTCTCTTGATCGTCAGCCTAAAGCCGCCACACTCCATTCTTCTGATTGAGCCACATTTCCTTATAATCATTACCCTATCTAGCCATATACCTTTGTGTCCTTTCCTTTTTCCCTAATTATATTTAGGGACGCCGTTATTCAAAATTTAGTTTCCAGCATTTTGGGATTTATCAAAGAGTGTGTATTATTAATTACTTTGTTTTATGTACGCTACTATTATTCTCTTTTTCAGTAGCGCAACCTTACACCGCGCATATTTTTGTTCCATGTTCCTTATTTTCACGATACGAGTTTTCTAAGTTATTTTAAAACTATCTGATCGATATATCGTCCTAAAATGTTTTAACCTACCGACTAATTTTCACTACTTAATTGTCGTTACCCTATTTTCAAGAATTGTGCCTATGCTTACTATTATAAATAGTTGAACCTTACGAATATTTTCTGCTTATTTTTGATAAACTTAGAAGTGCACATATTTGAGTCTCGACTTTTATCGAGCACACTTTGATTGTTATTCGTTAATGTACCCTATATTCTCGTATATTTGTACTTGCTCTTCTAGTTTTCATGCATTATACCTTGTAAGCCTATTTTTGTATATGGTTTTTATATATATGTATGTACTTTCAAAACTTTATCTGTCAGTTCTAAATAAATCAACACACATTAGTTTTCGATATGATAATCCTTCGTTTATTATTTTGTAGCTAGTTGTTTCTTTTTAAATTTCGAGGACGAAATTTTTGTAAGGGTGGTATGATGTAACACCCGGCCCCTTTTTATACCAAGTCCGTATTTCGTTACTTTAGAATTCCATTTATTTTATTTATAAATCTATGTGTAATATTTAGAAAATTATTTGTTTATTATAACCTCTTTTATAAACCCAAATTCTAAACCAAGCTACATTTTATTTCACTCAGCTCTTTTCTTTTATTTAAATTAAACCCACTCCCTATATTGTATCCCCAATTAATTTCCTATCAATCCAAGCCCATTCCCTTTTATAATTTAATCCATGAAAACCCAAACATTTATTTTTCAACCCACTTAGTTTATTTTATCCCTTAAAACAAAACTTAGCCAGCAGCCCATCTCATTCTTATTAAACTTATTCTTTTTTTCCTTCAGCCCGGCCCGTTCTTAATTTACGTTTAAATTCATTTTTCCTCTGCGTTGGGCCGGCCCACTTCTCCCCAGCCACAAAGCTTTCTTTTAAAAAGAATTTTGTTTTAAAAACAGCCCCCGGCCCACTGTACAATTCCTATAATCCTTTTATATTTTTATTTTTCCCTTTTTAATCCCTAGCCCAGCACACCAAGCCCAGAAACCCACGCCCCCACACTGTTCATCTCCTTCAAAAATCTCCAACGGCTCTTCTCCCCCATTTCCGCGCGCGCTTCTCGCGATCCACCTCCTTCGCCTCCGCCTGCGCCCACGACGCGCACGTTTCTCCTGCGACCGCTCCCTCATCTCGTCCTCCATTCCTCTCTCTCTCGTTCTCCATTATTCCTACTTTTTCCCCTTCTCCTCTCTACCTCACGCCCACTCTCTCGATCCCTCGAGAACCCCTACCTCGAGCCTCGCCATCACCACCGACGACCTCGTCGTCGTCGCCTCCTCGCCCTAACTACCTTCCCTCCTCTGTCGTCATCACCCCATCCACCAAAACTCCAACCACCACGAATCCCCTACACCCGAGCCGAACCTCCGCACCATCGTTGTCGTCGTCGTCATCATCGTCGTCGCCGCCCCAACCCCACTTCATCCCTTCTCCCCGCTATCCTCTAATTTCCCAACACCACCCACAACGTCGGCTCCTCTACGACTCCACCTTCATTGATCACGAGCACCCCTGCATCCAACCCATTTCGCCTGAGCCCCGCCTCCTACACCTCTCGTCGGCGGGCCCACTGCACCGTCGTCGACACATCATCATCATCATCATCATCCTCGTCGACCTCTCTCCCCGACCTCCGGTCACTTCTCACTCTCTCTCGCTCCCTCTGTGCACTCCCTCCCTCTGCATTCTCTCTCCCTTCTCTTCTCTTTGTCTAATTGTCTCTCTCTCTCTCTCTGTGTGTGTATGTTTTCCCTCTTCTTCTCTGTTCTCTCTCTCTAAAGCTCACTCCCTGGCCCCCTCTCTCTCTGTCTCCCTTCTCTCTCTCTCACTCACAGCTCTCTCTTTCTCACTCTCTCTCTCTCTCTGCATTCTCTAACTCCCTCTCATCTCACTCCCTCTCTCTGCCTAACTCCCTCTCTCTGTCTCAGTCTCTCCATTTCCTACCAAACTACACCACCACAGGACGTTGCCCGAGCCCGTAACAGCCAACTCCGTCAAGCTCGAGCCAGGATCGAGGTTTTGCCACTCGGAGCCGTAGCCGTCGCGGTGTTTGCCGTCGCGCGTTCGTGACTTTACCACTGCCGTGCATCGCCTAGACACCTCCAGGCAAGTTTTTACTTGCGTTCATGCTATTCTATATATATATTACAAATCAATATCGTGTATGAATTACGCTTTTCTTTTCCGTAAAATATTGCCACAAAACTGTTCGATGCTCGTTTTCATGGGAAATCATTATCAACTTTGACGGAACAAGATAAATTATATTGGCCCTGGTAAAGATGGTTAACATGTGCAAATTTCATCGGAAAATACGGCTGTTAACAGTTAAAACGACTACCCCCAAGTTTGACCGTAAAACTGAAATTCTTTTGTACCTGAAAACCGTTAAATTCACCATAAATCATATACACACTGAATTGGTGCGTTCGAGGGCTCAAATCGAAGCCAACTCGATGAACTTTAACCCTATGCTAGTTTCCAGACATTCCTGTACTTAAATTGGGATGATAATTGTATCGGAGTGCGACTCTGGACTGCAGTCCAGAGCTACTCCAGTCATCGCTTGCTGTTCCGTAATGGATACCATGGGATTCCCTTAACTCGTAGGTTGCGGAACTCCGCTGCTTATTGTAGGTAATTCTGTTAGCTAGACAACACTTTTGGTTTCATCCTGTTTCGTTATCATTTACTATTTAATCTGTAATTTAGAAGATCGGGACACATAACAGTCCCAGCAGAATCAGAATTGACATGTTGATATTAAACAGATTATAACTCCTAACGTACAGACGCGATTGAAGATCCGTTTGTTGCGTTGAAAACTTTACTGAAAACTCTAGAACTTATCCAACTGTAGCGTCGCTAAAATATGATCCCAACTGGGGTTAAAATGCGTTGCGAAACGGACTTCTGATTCTGAAATTGGATTTCCAGCCGCGAGCGCTTAAAATGAAATGATTATAACTAATGCTCCTGGAACCCGATTGGTTTGAAACAAAACTCTATGGATAGCTAACTGAACATATTAATTACTTTCTGTTTATCATTTCGCCAAACTATATACGTATGTTTCATGATAAATCGTGCAAGAGAAAGAATGCTGTTTCATAACATCCTCATCATGTTTATATACTTGTTCACGCATCATATCATACCCATATCATCGTATTGATAACCTAGTGGCATCGTGCATTTACCCAGTGTTAGATTTAGTGATGATTGTGGCAAGTACGTCAGTGTTCGTGTATCCGTGATTAAGTGAAAGTGATACGTACTTGTACACAATCAGTGACCCTATTATTCTATTGCATTGTCGACGTCTGTGGGATGCGTGTACGTGTGACTATAAGTGGTATGGGACACTTATAGAAGCGCTGGCACGAATGTCACAGATAAGGCATCCGACACTGCCATTTATCTTGAGTATTAGTCGGGATGTGCTTGATGGAGGTCCTGCCTCCAGTTCTCGCGCAGACTTGTCACGGATCGATTAGTATTTAGGGTTGTGGTTAGCGTTTGATGTAGACCACGGGGTGTGGGGTAGTTCAAGTGTGAATTCAACAGAATCTCGGGAGTCCCATGCCGGCTTATATATTTAGGGAGTTATATGGAGATTTACAGGGTATGTGCTATATCACCGTGATACACTCGTTACATGTTGGGCCCGTGGTCCCTTGCCCTTGGGTTCTACCCTTGGGTGGAGGACACTCGCGAGTGGTTGACTCTCACACTTGGACTGACGATAGGCTTAGTGACCTGTACAGTGAGACTTAGAGACTGATAAGGTTACTATCATTTACATTCCTTCTATACTGTGTTGACATTCGTGACATATTGTTATACTGCTTTACTTTTCCGCTGCATTGATTACTGCACTTTCATATTCATGCTATTATTGATTCACTGATATTCATATCCATTACCACTGTTAGAATTGTCACTTGTTTTCATATATATAATATATTGCTATTGTGTCGCTCTGACGACCTGAGTATGCATGCTCAGTGTGAGGAGAAGATTTAGCTTGGACCAGAACTAGACGTGCATCACAGACTCCTTGGTTTGTCCTCCCGAGTTACATTCTTTGGTCCTACTCAGGTCAGTTAATATTATTGTATCCTTCAGTTACTGCCTTTCTCATTACCTGCGCATCATTTACTGTTTACCATGATGAACTAGAAGCCGAAGTGTGACTACGGCAGGACTTTTCCCTGACCGTAGGAGCATGGCTGGCCTTGTCTACCCCTCGTATTCCGTATTTTGGGAAGCGGGGCGTGACATGGTTTAGTTGGTATCAGAGCCAGGTTTTGCATCTATTGGGATTACAGTTTTCTGTGTACAGTTTTGGCAATCTAAGACATCCTTCGGTCTAGGTTGTAAACTGTCATTCTTGATTCATATTCACATCGTACGTTCAGCTATCCATTCACTATGGTCTCGGGTGACTTGACAAGGGTATGTAGTGGCAATTGCACTACCGTACTCTATTCAAGTGACTTAAATTGATACAGTTGATTCTCCACTTGTAATGATATTCATCATCTCTGATATTCTTGAATCCTTGTTCTATCCATATCATATTTTGATTCATTTAGCGTGTGACTCATATCATTCTCGAAATTGTTGTTTCAGGATCATGTCTTCCAACGACTCTTCATCTTTATTCGCTCCCCAGAATCAGAATGTTGAGATCCTTAGTGTACTACAAGGTTTGAAGGAAGCCCAGGAGCGGACAAACGACTTATTAGCTGAAGGATTGAGAAGACAGGTGAATCAGGCACCAGCGGGAGTCTCCTATCATAAAGGGATCCCTATTGGACGAGGAAAAGAGAAGAAAATGAAGCGTCAACAGAAGTATCAGAAGAACCTTTGCTGTGGATATTGTAAGAGGCCAGGACATCTTCAGAAGGATTGTCGCCGTGCCCAAGGGAAATGTATGATATGCGGTTCCGAGAAACATCTCATCAACGGTTATCCAGAAAGGAAAGAACTACAAGGAGGAAACTCGTCCACACTCTCCACTTCTACCAAGTGAGGATCATCGCGTAGTTTGAACTTCGACCATAAGGCGGATCTAACTCAGAATTCAACTAGCGTGACGATGATGCAGCATTCCGGCAATCGAAGAAGAATTTTATGATTTTCCAATTTCAATAATAATGTTGTTATCTCTTATGAATATTTTCTCTAGTTTGCGATATTGTATCCGTTGAACTTTAGTTAAATGCAATAGAAATTTGAATCATAGTATATGCATCATTCTCATGCTTTCTCTATGTCACATTCTGTTCATTATCACAGTATTTTAAATTCTGAGCTTTCAATTCCTGCCACCGCATTTCTTTCGATACTTCGTACACTTGGCCATTTTCCTTATTTATTCCATTGTATAATCATGACTCCCTTTATTTCAGGCCATGGCCCACCTTGGAGCAGTGCCGCATCTAGAAGAGGATGCACAGTCATGTGTCTCCGTAGATCACACACAGACGAGTTCCGATGATGAGGTCAATGGTCCCCAGGTCAACTTCGAAAACAATGATTCAGAGGACGAAGGAGCAGCCGCCCCAGAGTTTGACATGATAGCTGACTCTGACGAAGAAGAAGGAGATCCTGAAGAGAACCCTATAGAGGAAGACCCCGAGGAAGAACCTATAGAAGAAAATCCAGCGGAGGAAAACCCCGTGGAAGAAAATCCAGAAGAAGAGAATCACATGGAATCGGATCTCGATGAAGAAGCTCTATCCGAGGGAGAAGGACCAGAAGATCAAGACCCTTTGGTGGAAGGACTTCCAATAGAGGTACCTGCGAGACGCTATGGAAATGGACGCCCCTACCTGAGTGCGCGCGCCTACCGCAACCTACTGAATCTCCACAACCGCGACTGACGGAGTTTCTTTTGATGTTGTCTTTCTGGCCAAATAAAACTGTGTATAGCTTAGGGCCACCTCTCGTCTTTGAGAATGTTTTGTCCAAAATCCTTTGAAATGGAATAAATTGCTGATTTTGCTAATCCTTCAATCTTCTTAGTCCACTTGTTGCTTGATTTTCCTTACGTACAATTATTTTCTTCACTGAGATCTGTTCACTCCTACCCTTTACCTTGTCTTAACCCTCACTGAGATTCACTAACAACACACCCAATGTTTGAGGTCCACCCTTCATCCTTCGTCTACGCCCGTTCGAGATCCTGCCGGGAGGAGGACCTTCCATATGAAATACCGAGTTCATTAACTCTTTCAAAATTTTGATTCACCTGTTGTACCGACAAGTATCCTCCCCATATATATATCTTTCCCTTATAGTCCTTTATTGCTTACCCTTATTTTCGGTGCTGACCCGACCTCAATTCTCTTGATCGTCAGCCTAAAGCCGCCACACTCCATTCTTCTGATTGAGCCACATTTCCTTATAATCATTACCCTATCTAGCCATATACCTTTGTGTCCTTTCCTTTTTCCCTAATTATATTTAGGGACGCCGTTATTCAAAATTTAGTTTCCAGCATTTTGGGATTTATCAAAGAGTGTGTATTATTAATTACTTTGTTTTATGTACGCTACTATTATTCTCTTTTTCAGTAGCGCAACCTTACACCGCGCATATTTTTGTTCCATGTTCCTTATTTTCACGATACGAGTTTTCTAAGTTATTTTAAAACTATCTGATCGATATATCGTCCTAAAATGTTTTAACCTACCGACTAATTTTCACTACTTAATTGTCGTTACCCTATTTTCAAGAATTGTGCCTATGCTTACTATTATAAATAGTTGAACCTTACGAATATTTTCTGCTTATTTTTGATAAACTTAGAAGTGCACATATTTGAGTCTCGACTTTTATCGAGCACACTTTGATTGTTATTCGTTAATGTACCCTATATTCTCGTATATTTGTACTTGCTCTTCTAGTTTTCATGCATTATACCTTGTAAGCCTATTTTTGTATATGGTTTTTATATATATGTATGTACTTTCAAAACTTTATCTGTCAGTTCTAAATAAATCAACACACATTAGTTTTCGATATGATAATCCTTCGTTTATTATTTTGTAGCTAGTTGTTTCTTTTTAAATTTCGAGGACGAAATTTTTGTAAGGGTGGTATGATGTAACACCCGGCCTCTTTTTATACCAAGTCCGTATTTCGTTACTTTAGAATTCCATTTATTTTATTTATAAATCTATGTGTAATATTTAGAAAATTATTTGTTTATTATAACCTCTTTTATAAACCCAAATTCTAAACCAAGCTACATTTTATTTCACTCAGCTCTTTTCTTTTATTTAAATTAAACCCACTCCCTATATTGTATCCCCAATTAATTTCCTATCAATCCAAGCCCATTCCCTTTTATAATTTAATCCATGAAAACCCAAACATTTATTTTTCAACCCACTTAGTTTATTTTATCCCTTAAAACAAAACTTAGCCAGCAGCCCATCTCATTCTTATTAAACTTATTCTTTTTTTCCTTCAGCCCGGCCCGTTCTTAATTTACGTTTAAATTCATTTTTCCTCTGCGTTGGGCCGGCCCACTTCTCCCCAGCCACAAAGCTTTCTTTTAAAAAGAATTTTGTTTTAAAAACAGCCCCCGGCCCACTGTACAATTCCTATAATCCTTTTATATTTTTATTTTTCCCTTTTTAATCCCTAGCCCAGCACACCAAGCCCAGAAACCCACGCCCCCACACTGTTCATCTCCTTCAAAAATCTCCAACGGCTCTTCTCCCCCATTTCCGCGCGCGCTTCTCGCGATCCACCTCCTTCGCCTCCGCCTGCGCCCACGACGCGCACGTTTCTCCTGCGACCGCTCCCTCATCTCGTCCTCCATTCCTCTCTCTCTCGTTCTCCATTATTCCTACTTTTTCCCCTTCTCCTCTCTACCTCACGCCCACTCTCTCGATCCCTCGAGAACCCCTACCTCGAGCCTCGCCATCACCACCGACGACCTCGTCGTCGTCGCCTCCTCGCCCTAACTACCTTCCCTCCTCTGTCGTCATCACCCCATCCACCAAAACTCCAACCACCACGAATCCCCTACACCCGAGCCGAACCTCCGCACCATCGTTGTCGTCGTCGTCATCATCGTCGTCGCCGCCCCAACCCCACTTCATCCCTTCTCCCCGCTATCCTCTAATTTCCCAACACCACCCACAACGTCGGCTCCTCTACGACTCCACCTTCGTTGATCACGAGCACCCCTGCATCCAACCCATTTCGCCTGAGCCCCGCCTCCTACACCTCTCGTCGGCGGGCCCACTGCACCGTCGTCGACACATCATCATCATCATCATCATCCTCGTCGACCTCTCTCCCCGACCTCCGGTCACTTCTCACTCTCTCTCGCTCCCTCTGTGCACTCCCTCCCTCTGCATTCTCTCTCCCTTCTCTTCTCTCTCTCTAATTGTCTCTCTCTCTCTCTCTCTCTGTGTGTATGTTTTCCCTCTTCTTCTCTGTTCTCTCTCTCTAAAGCTCACTCCCTGGCCCCTCTCTCTCTCTGTCTCCCTTCTCTCTCTCTGGATCTCTCTCTCTCACTCACAGCTCTCTCTTTCTCACTCTCTCTCTCTCTCTGCATTCTCTAACTCCCTCTCATCTCACTCCCTCTCTCTGCCTAACTCCCTCTCTCTGTCTCAGTCTCTCCATTTCCTACCAAACTACACCACCACAGGACGTTGCCCGAGCCCGCAACAGCCAACTCCGTCAAGCTCGAGCCAGGATCGAGGTTTTGCCACTCGGAGCCGTAGCCGTCGCGGTGTTTGCCGTCGCGCGTTCGTGACTTTACCACTGCCGTGCATCGCCTAGACACCTCCAGGCAAGTTTTTACTTGCGTTCATGCTATTCTATATATATATTACAAATCAATATCGTGTATGAATTACGCTTTTCTTTTCCGTAAAATATTGCCACAAAACTGTTCGATGCTCGTTTTCATGGGAAATCATTATCAACTTTGACGGAACAAGATAAATTATATTGGCCCTGGTAAATATGGTTAACATGTGCAAATTTCATCGGAAAATACGGCTGTTAACAGTTAAAACGACTACCCCCAAGTTTGACCGTAAAACTGAAATTCTTTTGTACCTGAAAACCGTTAAATTCACCATAAATCATATACACACTGAATTGGTGCGTTCGAGGGCTCAAATCGAAGCCAACTCGATGAAATTTAACCCTATACTAGTTTCCAGACATTCCTGTACTTAAATTGGGATGATAATTGTATCGGAGTGCGACTCTGGACTGCAGTCCAGAGCTACTCCAGTCATCGCTTGCTGTTCCGTAATGGATACCATGGGATTCCCTTAACTCGTAGGTTGCGGAATTCCGCTGCTTATTGTAGGTAATTCTGTTAGCTAGACAACACTTTTGGTTTCATCCTGTTTCGTTATCATTTACTATTTAATCTGTAATTTAGAAGATCGGGACACATAACAGTCCCAGCAGAATCAGAATTGACATGTTGATATTAAACAGATTATAACTCCTAACGTACAGACGCGATTGAAGATCCGTTTGTTGCGTTGAAAACTTTACTGAAAACTCTAGAACTTATCCAACTGTAGCGTCGCTAAAATATGATCCCAACTGGGGTTAAAATGCGTTGCGAAACGGACTTCTGATTCTGAAATTGGATTTCCAGCCGCGAGCGCTTAAAATGAAATGATTATAACTAATGCTCCTGGAACCCGATTGGTTTGAAACAAAACTCTATGGATAGCTAACTGAACATATTAATTACTTTCTGTTTATCATTTCACCAAACTATATACGTATGTTTCATGATAAATCGTGCAAGAGAAAGAATGCTGTTTCATAACATCCTCATCATGTTTATATACTTGTTCACGCATCATATCATACCCATATCATCGTATTGATAACCTAGTGGCATCGTGCATTTACCCAGTGTTAGATTTAGTGATGATTGTGGCAAGTACGTCAGTGTTCGTGTATCCGTGATTAAGTGAAAGTGATACGTACTTGTACACAATCAGTGACCCTATTATTCTATTGCATTGTCGACGTCTGTGGGATGCGTGTACGTGTGACTATAAGTGGTATGGGACACTTATAGAAGCGCTGGCACGAATGTCACAGATAAGGCATCCGACACTGCCATTTATCTTGAGTATTAGTCGGGACGTGCTTGATGGAGGTCCTGCCTCCAGTTCTCGCGCAGACTTGTCACGGATCGATTAGTATTTAGGGTTGTGGTTAGCGTTTGATGTAGACCACGGGGTGTGGGGTAGTTCAAGTGTGAATTCAACAGAATCTCGGGAGTCCCATGCCGGCTTATATATTTAGGGAGTTATATGGAGATTTACAGGGTATGTGCTATATCACCGTGATACACTCGTTACATGTTGGGCCCGTGGTCCCTTGCCCTTGGGTTCTACCCTTGGGTGGAGGACACTCGCGAGTGGTTGACTCTCACACTTGGACTGACGATAGGCTTAGTGACCTGTACAGTGAGACTTAGAGACTGATAAGGTTACTATCATTTACATTCCTTCTATACTGTGTTGACATTCGTGACATATTGTTATACTGCTTTACTTTTCCGCTGTATTGATTACTGCACTTTCATATTCATGCTATTATTGATTCACTGATATTCATATCCATTACCACTGTTAGAATTGTCACTTGTTTTCATATATATAATATATTGCTATTGTGTCGCTCTGACGACCTGAGTATGCATGCTCAGTGTGAGGAGAAGATTTAGCTTGGACCAGAACTAGACGTGCATCACAGACTCCTTGGTTTGTCCTCCCGAGTTACATTCTTTGGTCCTACTCAGGTCAGTTAATATTATTGTATCCTTCAGTTACTGCCTTTCTCATTACCTGCGCATCATTTACTGTTTACCATGATGAACTAGAAGCCGAAGTGTGACTACGGCAGGACTTTTCCCTGACCGTAGGAGCATGGCTGGCCTTGTCTACCCCTCGTATTCCGTATTTTGGGAAGCGGGGCGTGACATGGTTTAGTTGGTATCAGAGCCAGGTTTTGCATCTATTGGGATTACAGTTTTCTGTGTACAGTTTTGGCAATCTAAGACATCCTTCGGTCTAGGTTGTAAACTGTCATTCTTGATTCATATTCACATCGTACGTTCAGCTATCCATTCACTATGGTCTCGGGTGACTTGACAAGGGTATGTAGTGGCAATTGCACTACCGTACTCTATTCAAGTGACTTAAATTGATACAGTTGATTCTCCACTTGTAATGATATTCATCATCTCTGATATTCTTGAATCCTTGTTCTATCCATATCATATTTTGATTCATTTAGCGTGTGACTCATATCATTCTCGAAATTGTTGTTTCAGGATCATGTCTTCCAACGACTCTTCATCTTTATTCGCTCCCCAGAATCAGAATGTTGAGATCCTTAGTGTACTACAAGGTTTGAAGGAAGCCCAGGAGCGGACAAACGACTTATTAGCTGAAGGATTGAGAAGACAGGTGAATCAGGCACCAGCGGGAGTCTCCTATCATAAAGGGATCCCTATTGGACGAGGAAAAGAGAAGAAAATGAAGCGTCAACAGAAGTATCAGAAGAACCTTTGCTGTGGATATTGTAAGAGGCCAGGACATCTTCAGAAGGATTGTCGCCGTGCCCAAGGGAAATGTATGATATGCGGTTCCGAGAAACATCTCATCAACGGTTATCCAGAAAGGAAAGAACTACAAGGAGGAAACTCGTCCACACTCCCCACTTCTACCAAGTGAGGATCATCGCGTAGTTTGAACTTCGACCATAAGGCGGATCTAACTCAGAATTCAACTAGCGTGACGATGATGCAGCATTCCGGCAATCGAAGAAGAATTTTATGATTTTCCAATTTCAATAATAATGTTGTTATCTCTTATGAATATTTCCTCTAGTTTGCGATATTGTATCCGTTGAACTTTAGTTAAATGCAATAGAAATTTGAATCATAGTATATGCATCATTCTCATGCTTTCTCTATGTCACATTCTGTTCATTATCACAGTATTTTAAATTCTGAGCTTTCAATTCCTGCCACCGCATTTCTTTCGATACTTCGTACACTTGGCCATTTTCCTTATTTATTCCATTGTATAATCATGACTCCCTTTATTTCAGGCCATGGCCCACCTTGGAGCAGTGCCGCATCTAGAAGAGGATGCACAGTCATGTGTCTCCATAGATCACACACAGACGAGTTCCGATGATGAGGTCAATGGTCCCCAGGTCAACTTCGAAAACAATGATTCAGAGGACGAAGGAGCAGCCGCCCCAGAGTTTGACATGATAGCTGACTCTGACGAAGAAGAAGGAGATCCTGAAGAGAACCCTATAGAGGAAGACCCCGAGGAAGAACCTATAGAAGAAAATCCAGCGGAGGAAAACCCCGTGGAAGAAAATCCAGAAGAAGAGAATCACATGGAATCGGATCTCGATGAAGAAGCTCTATCCGAGGGAGAAGGACCAGAAGATCAAGACCCTTTGGTGGAAGGACTTCCAATAGAGGTACCTGCGAGACGCTATGGAAATGGACGCCCCTACCTGAGTGCGCGCGCCTACCGCAACCTACTGAATCTCCACAACCGCGACTGACGGAGTTTCTTTTGATGTTGTCTTTCTGGCCAAATAAAACTGTGTATAGCTTAGGGCCACCTCTCGTCTTTGAGAATGTTTTATCCAAAATCCTTTGAAATGGAATAAATTGCTGATTTTGCTAATCCTTCAATCTTCTTAGTCCACTTGTTGCTTGATTTTCCTTACGTACAATTATTTTCTTCACTGAGATCTGTTCACTCCTACCCTTTACCTTGTCTTAACCCTCACTGAGATTCACTAACAACACACCCAATGTTTGAGGTCCACCCTTCATCCTTCGTCTACGCCCGTTCGAGATCCTGCCGGGAGGAGGACCTTCCTTATGAAATACCGAGTTCATTAACTCTTTCAAAATTTTGATTCACCTGTTGTACCGACAAGTATCCTCCCCATATATATATCTTTCCCTTATAGTCCTTTATTGCTTACCCTTATTTTCGGTGCTGACCCGACCTCAATTCTCTTGATCGTCAGCCTAAAGCCGCCACACTCCATTCTTCTGATTGAGCCACATTTCCTTATAATCATTACCCTATCTAGCCATATACCTTTGTGTCCTTTCCTTTTTCCCTAATTATATTTAGGGACGCCGTTATTCAAAATTTAGTTTCCAGCATTTTGGGATTTATCAAAGAGTGTGTATTATTAATTACTTTGTTTTATGTACGCTACTATTATTCTCTTTTTCAGTAGCGCAACCTTACACCGCGCATATTTTTGTTCCATGTTCCTTATTTTCACGATATGAGTTTTCTAAGTTATTTTAAAACTATCTGATCGATATATCGTCCTAAAATGTTTTAACCTACCGACTAATTTTCACTACTTAATTGTCGTTACCCTATTTTCAAGAATTGTGCCTATGCTTACTATTATAAATAGTTGAACCTTACGAATATTTTCTGCTTATTTTTGATAAACTTAGAAGTGCACATATTTGAGTCTCGACTTTTATCGAGCACACTTTGATTGTTATTCGTTAATGTACCCTATATTCTCGTATATTTGTACTTGCTCTTCTAGTTTTCATGCATTATACCTTGTAAGCCTATTTTTGTATATGGTTTTTATATATATGTATGTACTTTCAAAACTTTATCTGTCAGTTCTAAATAAATCAACACACATTAGTTTTCGATATGATAATCCTTCGTTTATTATTTTGTAGCTAGTTGTTTCTTTTTAAATTTCGAGGACGAAATTTTTGTAAGGGTGGTATGATGTAACACCCGGCCCCTTTTTATACCAAGTCCGTATTTCGTTACTTTAGAATTCCATTTATTTTATTTATAAATCTATGTGTAATATTTAGAAAATTATTTGTTTATTATAACCTCTTTTATAAACCCAAATTCTAAACCAAGCTACATTTTATTTCACTCAGCTCTTTTCTTTTATTTAAATTAAACCCACTCCCTATATTGTATCCCCAATTAATTTCCTATCAATCCAAGCCCATTCCCTTTTATAATTTAATCCATGAAAACCCAAACATTTATTTTTCAACCCACTTAGTTTATTTTATCCCTTAAAACAAAACTTAGCCAGCAGCCCATCTCATTCTTATTAAACTTATTCTTTTTTTCCTTCAGCCCGGCCCGTTCTTAATTTACGTTTAAATTCATTTTTCCTCTGCGTTGGGCCGGCCCACTTCTCCCCAGCCACAAAGCTTTCTTTTAAAAAGAATTTTGTTTTAAAAACAGCCCCCGGCCCACTGTACAATTCCTATAATCCTTTTATATTTTTATTTTTCCCTTTTTAATCCCTAGCCCAGCACACCAAGCCCAGAAACCCACGCCCCCACACTGTTCATCTCCTTCAAAAATCTCCAACGGCTCTTCTCCCCCATTTCCGCGCGCGCTTCTCGCGATCCACCTCCTTCGCCTCCGCCTGCGCCCACGACGCGCACGTTTCTCCTGTGACCGCTCCCTCATCTCGTCCTCCATTCCTCTCTCTCTCGTTCTCCATTATTCCTACTTTTTCCCCTTCTCCTCTCTACCTCACGCCCACTCTCTCGATCCCTCGAGAACCCCTACCTCGAGCCTCGCCATCACCACCGACGACCTCGTCGTCGTCGCCTCCTCGCCCTAACTACCTTCCCTCCTCTGTCGTCATCACCCCATCCACCAAAACTCCAACCACCACGAATCCCCTACACCCGAGCCGAACCTCCGCACCATCGTTGTCGTCCTCGTCATCATCGTCGTCGCCGCCCCAACCCCACTTCATCCCTTCTCCCCGCTATCCTCTAATTTCCCAACACCACCCACAACGTCGGCTCCTCTACGACTCCACCTTCGTTGATCACGAGCACCCCTGCATCCAACCCATTTCGCCTGAGCCCCGCCTCCTACACCTCTCGTCGGCGGGCCCACTGCACCGTCGTCGACACATCATCATCATCATCATCATCCTCGTCGACCTCTCTCCCCGACCTCCGGTCACTTCTCACTCTCTCTCGCTCCCTCTGTGCACTCCCTCCCTCTGCATTCTCTCTCCCTTCTCTTCTCTTTGTCTAATTGTCTCTCTCTCTCTCTCTCTGTGTGTATGTTTTCCCTCTTCTTCTCTGTTCTCTCTCTCTAAAGCTCACTCCCTGGCCCCCTCTCTCTCTGTCTCCCTTCTCTCTCTCTCACTCACAGCTCTCTCTTTCTCACTCTCTCTCTCTCTCTGCATTCTCTAACTCCCTCTCATCTCACTCCCTCTCTCTGCCTAACTCCCTCTATCTGTCTCAGTCTCTCCATTTCCTACCAAACTACACCACCACAGGACGTTGCCCGAGCCCGCAACAGCCAACTCCGTCAAGCTCGAGCCAGGATCGAGGTTTTGCCACTCGGAGCCGTAGCCGTCGCGGTGTTTGCCGTCGCGCGTTCGTGACTTTACCACTGCCGTGCATCGCCTAGACACCTCCAGGCAAGTTTTTACTTGCGTTCATGCTATTCTATATATATATTACAAATCAATATCGTGTATGAATTACGCTTTTCTTTTCCGTAAAATATTGCCACAAAACTGTTCGATGCTCGTTTTCATGGGAAATCATTATCAACTTTGACGGAACAAGATAAATTATATTGGCCCTGGTAAAGATGGTTAACATGTGCAAATTTCATCGGAAAATACGGCTGTTAACAGTTAAAACGACTACCCCCAAGTTTGACCGTAAAACTGAAATTCTTTTGTACCTGAAAACCGTTAAATTCACCATAAATCATATACACACTGAATTGGTGCGTTCGAGGGCTCAAATCGAAGCCAACTCGATGAACTTTAACCCTATGCTAGTTTCCAGACATTCCTGTACTTAAATTGGGATGATAATTGTATCGGAGTGCGACTCTGGACTGCAGTCCAGAGCTACTCCAGTCATCGCTTGCTGTTCCGTAATGGATACCATGGGATTCCCTTAACTCGTAGGTTGCGTAACTCCGCTGCTTATTGTAGGTAATTCTGTTAGCTAGACAACACTTTTGGTTTCATCCTGTTTCGTTATCATTTACTATTTAATCTGTAATTTAGAAGATCGGGACACATAACAGTCCCAGCAGAATCAGAATTGACATGTTGATATTAAACAGATTATAACTCCTAACGTACAGACGCGATTGAAGATCCGTTTGTTGCGTTGAAAACTTTACTGAAAACTCTAGAACTTATCCAACTGTAGCGTCGCTAAAATATGATCCCAACTGGGGTTAAAATGCGTTGCGAAACGGACTTCTGATTCTGAAATTGGATTTCCAGCCGCGAGCGCTTAAAATGAAATGATTATAACTAATGCTCCTGGAACCCGATTGGTTTGAAACAAAACTCTATGGATAGCTAACTGAACATATTAATTACTTTCTGTTTATCATTTCGCCAAACTATATACGTATGTTTCATGATAAATCGTGCAAGAGAAAGAATGCTGTTTCATAACATCCTCATCATGTTTATATACTTGTTCACGCATCATATCATACCCATATCATCGTATTGATAACCTAGTGGCATCGTGCATTTACCCAGTGTTAGATTTAGTGATGATTGTGGCAAGTACGTCAGTGTTCGTGTATCCGTGATTAAGTGAAAGTGATACGTACTTGTACACAATCAGTGACCCTATTATTCTATTGCATTGTCGACGTCTGTGGGATGCGTGTACGTGTGACTATAAGTGGTATGGGACACTTATAGAAGAGCTGGCACGAATGTCACAGATAAGGCATCCGACACTGCCATTTATCTTGAGTATTAGTCGGGACGTGCTTGATGGAGGTCCTGCCTCCAGTTCTCGCGCAGACTTGTCACGGATCGATTAGTATTTAGGGTTGTGGTTAGCGTTTGATGTAGACCACGGGGTGTGGGGTAGTTCAAGTGTGAATTCAACAGAATCTCGGGAGTCCCATGCCGGCTTATATATTTAGGGAGTTATATGGAGATTTACAGGGTATGTGCTATATCACCGTGATACACTCGTTACATGTTGGGCCCGTGGTCCCTTGCCCTTGGGTTCTACCCTTGGGTGGAGGACACTCGCGAGTGGTTGACTCTCACACTTAGACTGACGATAGGCTTAGTGACCTGTACAGTGAGACTTAGAGACTGATAAGGTTACTATCATTTACATTCCTTCTATACTGTGTTGACATTCGTGACATATTGTTATACTGCTTTACTTTTCCGCTGCATTGATTACTGCACTTTCATATTCATGCTATTATTGATTCACTGATATTCATATCCATTACCACTGTTAGAATTGTCACTTGTTTTCATATATATAATATATTGCTATTATGTCGCTCTGACGACCTGAGTATGCATGCTCAGTGTGAGGAGAAGATTTAGCTTGGACCAGAACTAGACGTGCATCACAGACTCCTTGGTTTGTCCTCCCGAGTTACATTCTTTGGTCCTACTCAGGTCAGTTTATATTATTGTATCCTTCAGTTACTGCCTTTCTCATTACCTGCGCATCATTTACTGTTTACCATGATGAACTAGAAGCCGAAGTGTGACTACGGCAGGACTTTTCCCTGACCGTAGGAGCATGGCTGGCCTTGTCTACCCCTCGTATTCCGTATTTTGGGAAGCGGGGCGTGACAACAGTCAAAACCCAAAGCCCCAACGCTTCCAAACCGCCGCGGTTCCGCGCCGGGAGCTGGCTTAAGCCGCGGAACCGCGGCGGCTTGATGGCTTCAATGCTTCAGATTTCTTCCACGTGGCTCCTCTAACTGTACAAGCTTCCAGAAGACTCCCGATTCTCCACGTGGCTTATCTAGAAGGCTCGGCTTAACAAACTTCATCTAGAAGCTTCTCCTCAACAAACTTTTGGAGGGAAATTCAAATCTCCTCAACAACTTTTGGAGGGAAATTCAAAATTCAAATCCTAGATCTAGGGTTTTGAGGTCTATAAAAGAGAGCCTAGATCTAAGGGTTGAGGTTGTTCAATAGTTCCTTAATTCTTCATCCCCCCATTCCATCTACAAGTTGAGTGACACGTCTTGTAGCCCCAAATTCTAAATCCAATTCCAAATTCAAGATCCCGAGTACCAAATCAAGCAAGAAGCCTTCAACCTTTTAGGAGCCGAGCCAATCTTCAATCGAGCAAGTGATCCAAGCCGATCTGCGACTCAAGGAGACGAGCGAAACCAAATCGACGATCGAGTTCCTCCTCTTGTAGTTCTTAAGTGATTGTAACGAAATTGTTGATATAAATAAAAGGTGAAATTCTTTAATCTTGCTTTCTTTTAATTCTTGCATCATGATTAGATCTCAATTTGTGATTGTGTTTGTGATCGTGATGTTCTCGTAAAACTCCGCTCGTATAGGAGTTGTGACGATCAATAGAATGATGATGATTTAGATTCTTTTACAATTCTTAAATCCTATAACGATTGTAAATTCTTGTGAATCAAATGATCGATGACCTAGTTTCGGGATGATTCTTTCTTGATTGTGTTCACTCGAAACTAGGTAACAACTATTGATCATTCGATTAACTAGAAGTTAGAATTTGAATGAGATTCATCGAAAGGATAAAGGATAAAGACGAGGAAACCCTAGCTTCTTCGCAAGATCCTTAATCTCGACGAATTATCATCGATCTAGTATCAATTCGCTAAAGGATAAGAACATGAAATCATTAGATCTCATCACATCTATAGATCCGATCGATTCCTACGAGCCTCACTTCGATTCTTGATATTTGGTTGGAAAAATCATCAAATTCTCAATTCTTGATGTTATCGTTTTCTTGTTATTAGATCTATATTTTCTAATTCTTGAACTTCAATTACAAATCATGAATTGTTTTCTTTTCTTTTCCTTAAAGTTTCGACGCATCTAATTCGAAAGACGAACGATTACACTTTCCCTGTGGACGATCCGCACTTACTAACGCGCTACATTCGACACCGTTATTGATTGCGGTCAAAATATTTTTGGTTGTGATTTCTATATAACTATTTTCATACTACACAATCCGAAATCGTATTCAATCAGTACTTACTTGATCGTCGGGGGTCCTACGGTGGTCACCCATCCAGGGACTTCCCTTGCAGGTAGCTCGGCATCAACCATAACCCATTGAGATCCACACATCTAATTTCCACTCTCAATCTTAACCGTCCAAGAACGCTTGCAGTAAGATCGACGGAGGACAACACTTGAGGGAGATTACCATCTCCATCAGAACCTTTCTCCTCGAAGTCGCCGAAGATCTCCGACGCGAGCTCGGAGATGCGATCGGAAATCTCGGCCGCAGTCCAAAGGACTCGATTGATGTCGTTCTTCATTGAGCGACGATTAGGTTTTTTTTTTCTTTCCTAATTTAGGGTTTTGGGGATTTGCGATTTGTTTTATTTTGGTGGGGGGCTTTCAAATCCTAGTGGGCCAATGCAAGATGTGCTTTACTTTTCTTGGGTTGGAAATGAGTGGGGCTATTTGCTTTATTTATGGTTAGCGCGCACACGCTATGGGTTGCATCCGGATCGAATACAGAGTACGTAGATATGCCAACTTAACTATATGGAACCCAATATTGATGTTGGTGTAAAGCTTGTTGGCGGAGACCGTTAATTACTTATTTTGGGATGAGAGCTAGCTGTGTTGGGCGGGTTTATGGCTGTTTTTATACCTGGGCTGGTGTTTAAAACCTAAAACTGAAATCTGATTGAATTCAAGGGGTTTATAATGCTTTATTGTCAACACATGTAAGTTCTGGCTTCGTATAAGTTTGCACGGGTTTTAAATCACTAAGAAGATAGAAAATTTGGCTTGTGGTGTTTGGTATGACCAAGGATGATTAAGGTGAAGTTATGTATTGATATTTGACTCACATGAATTCATTATTAATTTAAAAATATTGCTTTAGTGTTTCTTAATGAATAAACTCGTGTACTTTAGTATCAATTAATTGTATGAACTCAGCTCATGACTCGTCATGGTTCCCTAATTGCGTGTTGATTAAATTTCTTTCCCTTTTCTTTTTCTATACTCTATAGTTTCTAAGTTTCCTAATTTGACCAAATTTATAGGGAAAAAAATTATGTATATGTATATAGGCGTTTTCTGCATTAATGGTTGTATATAATTATAGTAATTTTGATGATAAATTTCTTTATTAATTTAACTATGTGCATCTCGCTAAAATAATGATTACACAGCAATTTAATTACGTGTATCGCACTTATAAAATAACAATGACATGCCGTTTAATTACCTGCATTGCACATTAATCACTGATGTGATTTTTGTTTGATTTATCTAAAATAATAAGAAGCCACCTCATCAATCAATTTCAAAATCAAAGGACCCCCTTCCTTTCGCTCTATAATCTATATCTATCTATCTATTATTATAATGCCAAAAGAGGGATGTAAAATGCACCTGAAAAAAAAACAACGCTCTAATTTTCTGCCACCTAAGCAATGATGATGTGTTAACTTATTATGGCACGTATGATTCACATAATTAAATTAATAAAATAAAAAAAATAAATAGATTTGTTTGTTTCTTATTTAAATCACTTTAATACCTTTTTGAGAAATATCTTAAATATTTAAAATAGCCAACTTATTAAATTTTCAAATAATTAGAAGTCTGAAAAAACCATTAAAACCTATATTATTTAAACTATTTTTTTAAAAAAAAATCTTCTCAAATCTTTGTTTAAGATCTTAAAATATACAAACGTGCATCGCACGTGCTAAATACTAATGGCGGAGATAATGCCAAGGAAGAGATGCAGGAAACATGTGAAAAAACAACTCTTTAATTTGCTGTTACCTAAATAACGTGTCCATTTATTATGGCATGTGTGATGCATATAATAAAATTAATGATATATATAAAAAAAAGATTTGTTTGTTTATTATTTAAATCACTTTAATCTTTTTTGAGAAATATCTTAAATGCTTTAGTTATGATAATAATGATTTTTTTTAAAAATATTTAAAATAGATAACTTATTAAATTTCCTAGAAACCCAACCAAAACCTATATTATCTTAACTAATTCTTTTTTTAAAATCATCTCAAATCTTTGTCCATGAAATATACAAATGTGCATTGCACGTGCTAAATACTGATGGTAGAGATATTGCCAAAGTAGAGATGCAGGAAACACATACAAAAACAACCCTTTAATTTACCGCCACCTAAACAATGATGGCGTGTCCAATTATTATGGCACGTGTGATGCATATAATTAAATTAATAATATGTATAAAAAAAATAGATTTGTTAGTTCTTTAGTTTAGCTCACTTTAATTTTTTGTCTGAGAAATATCTTAAATACTTTAAATTAAGATGATAAATATTTTAAGAAATATTTAAAATGGCTAACTTATTAAATATTTAAAAAATAAAAAGTACTACAACAAACGTTACAAGTTAAAATCTATATTATTTTAACTAATTCTTTAAAAAAATATTCTAAAATCTTTTGTCCACCCATGCCAAAATATACGTGCATCGTATGTGCTAAATACTAGTCGATAATAAAATCAATACTAAGTGTTTAAATTCATAATAAGATCTACATAAATCTAAGCTAATGAAATTCATAATTATCTACACAAATCTTTTGGCTAGTTAATCGATAATAAAATCAATACTAAGTGTTCTCTCCATCTCTTATCCTTCTCCTTTTAAAGAAATTTTAGAAAAAGGACAAAGCTAATATTTTTCTCTAGAGATGGAGAGTACCTCCGTTATTCCAATGTCGTCGAGTGATGTGCCCGCAGTAATCACTTACATTTCGCTCTATGTTGGAGATCTTGATATCTCGGTAAGCGAAGCTCAACTCACCGGACTTTTCGATCGTTTCGAGGGCTTCGAATCGGCTAAGCTTTGCACTGATCAAATTGATGGTCTCTCGCGTGGATATGGTTATGCTAATTATCGAACTCTTGAACAAGGTAATTATATATAAATAATTAGTGAAAATATCCTAGGGATTTATATATAATGTTTTAATTAAGGGCAATTGACTTGAGGATGTAGCTGAAGCTTTTAGTTTCACTAAGATTTAGTTCTTAATTTTCTTAATAAATACATATAAATCATATATGCACACTAAAGAAAAAGCATGCAACTATATATATGAACAATCAAAATCCTTTTCTTATATATTTTCATGTTGCAAATATATATATATAATCAAAATCCCTTTTTTATATATATTTTCATGTTGCAAATATATATATATATATAAAAGCGTGCGCGTAAAGGTTTGAGTTTGGTCATATAATTATGGGTTTATCCTAATTAGATTATTCTAGCTATCCTTTTCTCTTCTCTTTTTAAATTAAATTTGATGAATTTCTGTGTAAAGTAGTATATATATTAATAAAAGATATGTTGGTTGAAATCGTTTGTTGCGTGAAGTTGGTGCTCTTGCATGAAACTTGTGCTGGGGTTTTCTTCAGGGCCAAGAAATTATATATAAAGAGGTTAGTTAGGGAACATGATAGCCTAATGACGCCGCTAATTAAACTGTTAGTTTTGAGTATAACATTGTAAGTCTTAGTATATAAATGCATGAACAATGAATTTTATGATCCATACCCATCCTCTATATATCCATTATATTAATCTAATGAGGATGAAATATGCCAATCTATTTCAAAATTTCACTTATTAAAAAAATTGCAAAATTAGTGTGGTGATTTTTGCAATTTCCGCCCATTCTTCAATCAACAAGACATCAACGAAATCAAAAGGCAATAGATTGTGGCTCAATTGATTGATGGGCGGCGCAGAGGGCGGAGCCCGGAGATGGTCGAACACGCCGATGACGACCCCGAAGATGGCGATGAGAGCGAGGATATTAATCATAGGAAGCGTAGAGAAACCCTACGCTCTGTAGAATTCATGGTAAAGATTCGAATGCATACACAAATTTTTAGGGTTAGGGTATTGGAACCCTAATTTGCATTATCCTAATCGAGTAGCAATTCTAGTTCTCAATCACCTAACCCTCGCTTCGATTTGTGTCGATGGTTTTTGTAATTGCTTTAAAAGCCAGAACAAGAGTTAAAAGGTATGATTTTGAGCTAAACATTTCTCCATGCTTATTTCTGCATTTATTATTTTTTAGGAGTAAATTTCATAAAGCACCAACAAACTTTCAGGGTTTTTGAGATGACATCATTGAACAAACTTTAAAAAATGTCCTGAACCCCTTTTGAACTAGCAATATTGTATGAAAATGTTAGTTTCTTACACTCGTTTTAAGGCATGAGCAGATTAAATTGCCCCAAAATAACCTTGTACGTGGATTGAATAGCCCTGAATATTTTTGGGGAAACTATCCTTACAAAAATACCTTTGGCATGTTTAAAGTTCAATGGTTCTATCTCAAAAACCTTGGAAGTTCGATGCCGCTTTATGAAATATACCATTTTTTTAGTGGAGTTGTAGAGCATAAAATGGGCATAGAAGAAAAGGTTATAGAATACTCGATTAATTTTATCTTCGATGTGATCCCTTTGGGAATTGAATTGGCGACGTCACACTTTGGAAAAGGGTAATATTGTTACCGTATAAGCTATGCCCAATTGGTTAGAACGAGATCATTGATATAGAAGAAAAGGATATCACACACAATAGACCGTCCACATTTGATTAAAAAACTATTTTTTGTTATAAGTCTGAGCCTTGGAGGCATAGCTTATGCTTGTGCTTCGTCTTCACTCTTTGGGGAAAATTATAGGATTTTCTAGTTCTTTCTCATTACGGCATTTATTAGAGCACTTTCGATATAACGGCATTTGGCATGAATTTGTATGTTTTTAAAGATATTCACACATGCACACACACCCATGAAAAAAAAAGAATCGGGAGAAAAAGAGAATAAAATAGACCATAGGTCAGGTTTCACAATGACTTTCTTTGCGGATTGCAGTTGTTTTTTTCTTTTTAAACACCATGTAATGCCCTCGCATTCTAACTTCTTAAGGAGTCCTTCAGAAAACTGTGGTCTAATGAATACTGAGATTCAACGTCAACTTTGGTGCAATCACTTCTTGCTCAAAGTGGGAGAACCTGTTACAATTGTTTATGCAATTGTCCTGCGTGCTTATTTGTCTTTGCGATTATGTAATTTGATATATGCATGTAGCACCATTTGGAGCATGTGGTTTCTTTATTCTTTAGAAGAAGTTAAGAATGGTTATACCTAAAATTGTTGGTCCTAAAAATTATATTTCTTGGATTGCAGCTAAACATGCATTGGAGATGATGAATCATACTACTGTAAATGGAAAACCCATCCGAGTTATGCTTTCGGATAGAGATCCTAGCACGCGGAGCAAAAAAGCTAATATATTTATTAAGAATCTTGATCCAGCAATTGATAGCAAGGCTTTGCACGAAGTTTTTGTTTCCTCCGGTAATGTCCTTTCTTGCAAAGTGGCCACAGATAGCAATGGTCAGTCAAAAGGATTTGCCTTTGTACAGTTTGAACATGAGGAGACCGCACAAAAAGCTATTCAACAACATAATGGGACGCTACTTAATGACAGAGAAGTTTACGTTGGTCCCTTTGTCGGACGACAAGAAAGAGATGGAGAAAGAGGATCTCAAAAGTTTAAAAATATCTATATAAATAATTTGTCGGAAACATGTACTGATGATAGCCTGAAAGAAGAGTTTGAGAGATTTGGTCCCATCAGCAGTGCAGTGATTATGCGTGATGAAATTGGAAATTCTAAGGGCTTTGGTTTCGTATGTTTTGAGGATGAAGATGCTGCTGCAGCCGCAGTTGAAAACGTCAATGGCAAATCTATGAATGATAAAATTCTTTATGTGGGAAGGGCTCAAAAAAGATCTGAAAGAGAAGTTGAATTGAAGGCAAAATTTGAGCAAGAAAGAGCTGAAAGAATGAAAAAACATCAAGGGGCTAATCTTTATATTAAAAACCTTGATGATTCTCTTTGTGATGATAAGCTTAAAGAGCTGTTCTCGCCTTTCGGTGAGATAATTTCATGCAAGGTATGTATCCTCTCAACACTTGGATCTTAGCTTTTTGTTTAAGAAACCACATATTAGATTTGCATGCCCTAATTGCTTTTTTTTAGGTCATGCTTGATTCACAAGGGCAGAGCAAGGGATTTGGTTTCGTGCAATTTACTTCGCCTGAGGAGGCAAATCATGCTGTAAGTGGGCCTTACATATATATTGGACAAGCAAGCACCCCTGGCTAGCCCAGGGGTCCCATGACACACACCCACGTACGTCTAGGATCGAACCTAGGCGTGCACATTTAATTAAAAAAAGAAAAAAGGAAAGGGGAAATACCCTGCACGTGTGGGGGCTCGAACACGAGACCTCCCACACCGCATGCCCATGCCGCCCATGAGAATTGGGTGTGGGCCTTAAATATATTTTGACTTGATTTTCTTCAATGATGGTAAGAGTGGACAATCTCCTTCTTGAGATAAATGTTACATAACTGATATAAAATACTCTACAGATAAATCAGATGAATGGAAAAATGATTGAAGGGAAACCAATATATGTGGCCATAGCTCAACGTAAAGAGGAAAGAGTTGCAAAACTGCAGGTATGTGCTATATGCTTCCAGAGATTTTTTTGTTTGATATGAAAAATTTGAAAAAGCTTTTTCTTCCCTAAATTTTTTGACTGAGCAAGCTATTATTTCTTTCTTCGTAGCCCTTTATTTATTTGTGATGCTGTTTCTCTCATTAAATTTTCTATGGCTGCACTTCTACTCTTTATAGCGATCCACTGGACACGTGTGATTTGCTGCTGTTTGTCATTCCTACACTCTTTGTTAGTATGTTAACAACAACAACAACCGAGCCTTTTATCCCAAGCATATGAAGTAGGCTACATGAACCAACATGAGAATCGCGCCGGGTCCAGCACATGAATCCTCCGCCTCCACTCACTCCTATCGAACAATATACTTTCATTGAGTCCTTTGGCAACCATATCGTTTCGTATCACCTCCATCCATGTTTTCTTCGGTCTCCCTTTTACCCTTTTGCCATTGCTCATATCAAGAGTATCTATTCGTCGAACCGGTGCTTCCATAGGTCTGCGTCGCACATGACCAAACCATTTTAACCGGTTTTCCGGCATCTTCTCCTCCATAGGTGCTACACCAACTTTTGCACGAATATCCTAATTTCGCACATTATCTTTTCTAGTGTTACCGCACATCCAACGAAGCATGCGCATCTCCGCTACATGCATCTTCTGTGTATGATGCTTCTTAGGAGCCCAGCATTTTGTACCATATAATAAGGCATGCCGAATAGCGCTCCGATAAAACCTCCCTTTCAATTTTAACGGAAATTGACGATCACACAAAATCCCTGTTGCACTCCTCCATTTCAACCAACCAGCTTGGATCCTTTGATTAACATCATTATCGATCTCCCCATTCTTTTGGATTTTGTTAGATGGCATAAATTATACTTTTAACATTGGACTAATATATTTATCGCTTGAGCCTTGATTATAAAACTGCTTTTAAAAGTAAGAGCCATTGGGACCCGTATAAAGTGAGCAATCAGTGTTGGTCCCTTGCCGATTGATGATGCTGGTGCATGCACATCAGTTTGCATTGCATGGTGCTCCTTCCTAATTGTAACTCACATTCTTCTTCTATCTCAATACTTTAACAACGGGAAATCCTGATGGATTTGCAAAATACGGAATAAAAGAGGTGACTAGGCCAGCCATGCTCCTACGGTCAGGAAATAATCCCGCCGTAGTCACACTTCGACTTCTAGCATTACATGGTAGTCGGTAAACAGTACTAGAGTAAAGGAAATCATAGTTCACAACTTTATTACATTACAATAAAGGAGTTCGAGATATATTTATTTTGCATAAAAAAATAACCAACCAACGAAATACAATGTGCTTAAAGCAAAAAGAAATGGCGCTGATGTTGCGGTCTAGACTTCCGCGATCTCGAATAGCAGATCCTGCTTCTGAGCTGGATCCACTTCGTCCTCTGAGCATGCACACTAAAGTAGTCAGGGCGACACATATAGCAATAAATACATATGATGGGTACAATACTATTAAACATGAAAGGTGCAACAGAATACAGAACATGAGAATAATGAACATCAGTTGAATATGAACAATGCGATATAAGTATCATGTCAGTAAACCAGGCAATGTATATGTCACTACTTATCAGTCACTAAGTCCATGAAATCAATTGATGGAAAGGATGCTCGTTTTTAACCAGGGTCTCGTGCATGCCCGAGACTATGGTCCACTGTTGCCCGGGACATAACCCTGCAGCCGTGCCGCTAGGCCCACGACCTAATGTGTATATATATATATATCACTAATATCGAATGATCATTCTCTAAGTCACTTACCTCGCTAAATACGAGTTCAATTCCACCTTGATTTCTCATTCCTCATGTTATAGTATATATTCAAGTATTAGATAGGTTGTGAACAATTACGTATCGTTTTCACTTTCAATCACGTTTCCACTTATCAATATCGCTTTCGTACTTGCCACAACCCAATCACTAACACTTATATATCGACAATGCACAACAGTCGTTAGGTCTCAATATAAATGATCACTATGCAGAAGATATAAAGCAAGCAAAAAAATAGGTAGAAATGCACTGAATAGATATTCACTAAATTATGACACCCAACGCCATATAACTAGCAAAATTTATCATAAATCACATGTATAGAATAGACCAAAACAATATAAAAGGCGTACGAAGTATACTTGATTATCTAAGCAGTAAAATTAGTTTCATGTCAATAGGAATTCAGGTTAGGAACTTATCATCATTTTAAATCAGCGATCCGTTGCTGAAATTCCGGTTTCAGAATTGGAAGTCCAACTTCGCGTGCGGTTTACTAGGAATTGTGTTTAGATTCAGGTGTTTCCCCAGTTGAATAAAACCTAGTTCTATCTGTTAGGTTTCCAACGCATCAAACGGATTAATAATAAACTTTCTGTACTAGAAGATATGTCCTATTTAGTGTGAAGGTGAAAGAAATGTCACTGCGGAAACTGCAGAACACGTCGACATTCTAAAATACAAACTAAATATCAAACGACTGTGAAACTGAACGAGACAAGATCCATGTGTTAGATAGCTAAATTATCTATGCGACTATATATTACTCCGTGCATTTTCAGTTTTATAGGAACATGCAGGTATTTAAATTCAGGTATTCTCGTGGAATGCTGCCCCTGACTGCAGTCCAGAGCCGCATTCCCAGTCAATTCTCGTTACAGTGGTCTATCAGCATTGAAGGGTAAACTTTAGAAGGTTCTAGTTTATCGAGTCGTCTTCGATACGAGCCGTAGTACATTACATTCCAATCTGTATTGAATTTAATATATATTTTTCAACGTGACATGTGCAATGCATTCCAGTTTTAGCGTCGTTTTTAGGGGGCGACTTTACATGATTATAAACACGTTATTTTGCATCCAAATTTCTATACGACGTTCGTAATCAGTAAAGAGATCTAACTATCGCAAGTTCCGCCATAATAAGATATGTTTTGGTTTATGGTTCGCATCAAACACTTAGGGTAGCGTTTTGTAATCGGTCGAAAACACAAGATTTCCTTAACCAACAAGCGATAATTAATTCTTATAAATTCTAAATGATATCAATACAGGCTAACCAACCGAGTTGGGTTCGATTTATTACTACCAACATGATGGCTTAAGTATAAGTATTCGATTTATTACTTAACGTTATTTAGATATATAAATGTATATACCCACACACACATATATATACATATCTATTTCTAATTATCTAACATTAACATTAATCTATAAAATTATAATAGCATGAGTAGCAAGAGATGGGTTTTCTCTTGCCTTTGGCGAAAGTGGCACGGCAAAGACGGCGGGCACGACATGGGCACGATCACGGCAGCGGCAACAAGCTTGGGCTCAGCTAGCTACGGGGTTCTGGGCTGATGGCTCGAGCTGGAGGAGGAGCTGGGGCAGGAGTGACGTCGGGGCGGTCGGAGAAGGAGGATGAGACGATGGCTGACCTGGCAATGACTCCGACAGAGGCGATGCACGGCGGCGGCGGCGGCTAGGGTTTGGGGGGTTAGAGCTTGGGTGTCGTGTCGTAGGGGTGTTGGTGATGGCTCACAGGCGTGGCGTGATAGGAGGGAGGTCGACGGTGGGTTTGGTGGTGATGTGGAAGTTGGTGGGTCGATTGAAGAGATTGGGTTCGAGGGAGATGACGGTGGAGGTTGCGGTAGTGCTCAGGTGGTCGCGGTTGGGGAGAAGAGATCGGCGGAGGTGATGAGAAGGTGTTGCTAGTGGTCATCGGTGATGAGGGTCGGAGCTTGGAGACGGGGAATTGAGTCTGAGAGAGGGAGAACGAGCAAGATGGGATAAAAGTGAAGGGCTCGGTTGGAGGAGATGACGTTGAGGAGATCGTGGGTCGGCGCGCAGATCACGCGACCGTTGGCGACGAGAATTCGTCGTAAGTGGAGCGGGTCTCGTGGGCACGGCGTGAACGAGGAGCCGTTGGCGAGAGGAAACGAGAAGGGATAGAGATGGAGGCAGTTGCGACGAGGCGAGGACGAGGTCATCGCGGAGGAGGGCGCGGGTCTTGCGGCGATGGCGCGAGGAAGGAGGAGACGTAGGAAAGGGTGGGAAAAGAAGAGAAGGAGAAGGAGAAGAAGTGTGGGAGTCGGGTCGGGTTGAGTACGGGTCGGGTTTGGGTAGGGATAAGGAATTAGTTGGGTTTAGATTAGGAATAATTTAATAAATAAAATAATAAAATAATAAAAATATATTAAAAAGGAAAAAAAATCTGAAAAATACGGAAAATATATATACAGAAACTGGGGATTTATATCATACCTCCTTACAAAAATTTCGTCCTCGAAATTAAAGAACGAAAACAACGGAACAACAATACTCAAACATGTGCGGAAAACGTGAACGGATGTCCTCCTCGCGTTCTCAGGTAGACTCTCCTGAAGAACGACCACCCCAAGAAACTCGAACCAAGGGAATGACTTTGTTCTTTAGCACTTTTTCCCGACGATCGAGAATAGTGGTAGGCTGCTCCTCGTAAGACAGATCGGTGCCTAATGTTAACTCTGAATGGTCTAAGATATGACTGTCATCCAGAAGATAGTGTCTCAACTGAGATACATGGAAAGTATTGTGCACACCAGCTAGTGATGGAGGCAAGGCAATCCGATAAGCCACCTCTTCTACTCACTCTAGCACCTCAAAAGGTCCAATGAATCGGGGACTGAGTTTCCCGTGACTACCAAACCTGATCACTCCCCTAGTGGGCGATATCTTCAGAAACACGTGGTCACCAATACCAAACTCTAACGACCTTCTGCCGGCATCTGTCCAACTCTTTTGTCTGTCCTGAGCCGCCTTGATACGTTGCATGATCGTCTGAACTTTGCTCACTGTCTGCACTATAAGCTCAGGGCCCAACAACCTTCATTCACCCATGTCATCTTAACAAAAGGGGGACCGACACTTCTGTCCATACAGAGCCTCGAACGGTGCCATCTGGATGCTAGCTTGGTAGCTGTTGTTATACGAAAACTTCACCAGATGGAGGTGATCCTTCCGAGAGTCCTGAAAATCAAGCATGCATGCCCTCGGCATATTCTCGAGCATCTGGATAGTACGCTCGGATTGCCCGTCTATCTGCGGATGATAGGCCGTGCTGAACTTGATACGCGTGCCTAAACTCTCCTGTAGGCTCTTCCAAAAATGGGAAATGAACCTGGTGTCTCGATCAGACACGATACTAACGGGCACCCGGTGCAGTCTCACAATCTCCTGCATATACTTCTCCGCAAGCGACTCCGTCGATTGTTCGACTCGGAAGGGTATGAAATGGGCTGCCTTTGTGAGACGATCAACAATAACCCAGACAGCATTTCCGCCCTTTGGACTTCGAGGTAGTGCCGTCACGAAATCCATGGTGATGTGTTCCCATTTTCACTCTGGCACTGGAAGCGGTTGCAACAACCCTGCGATCCTCTGATGCTCGGCTTTCACATGTTGGCATACCAGACATTTGGAGACGAAGAGAGCAATCTCCTTCTTCATCCCGTTCCATCAGAAGTGCTGCCTTAAGTCTTTGTACATCTTGGTGCCACCTGGGTGCACCGAGTAAGTGGAACTATGTGACTCAGCTAGAAATTCATCTTGAATACCCCTTTTGGAACACACAACCGACTGCCGAATCTCAGAGAGCCATCTCCGTGAATCTGCAAATCCGTCCTCAAACCAGCCTCAACTAACCCTCTAAACTTCTGCAACCGAAAGTCTCCAGCCTGCATAGCTTTGATGCGGTCTATAAGCGATAATTGAACTTGCAACTGCCAGAGCTGTCCGGGCACACTTGGTGTAACTACCTTCAACTCGAGTCTTTGAAGGTCTTGAGAATCCCCTTCTGACAAGTCAGCAACGCAGCTGACGGCCTGCGACTGAGAGCGTCAGGAACGACGTTCACCTTCCCCGGATGATACTGCAGATCAATATCGTAGTCTGCCATCAATTCCAACCACCGGCGTTGTCTCATATTCAGCTCCTTCTTAGTGAACACGTATTTCAAACTTTTGTGATCTCTGTACACTTCCACTCTTTTGTCTAGCAAATAATGCCTCCATATCTTTAAAGCGAACACAACGGCCGCTGACTCCAGGTCATGCATGGGGTAGTTCTTCTCGTGAGTTTTCAGCCGACGAGAAGTGTAAGCCACCACCCGACCGTACTGCATTAATACACAACCCAAACCTTTTCCCGACGCATCACTATGAACAACCAAGCCACCCGAGCTGTCTGGCACAGTCATGATTGGGGCCGTGGTCAACTTTAGTTTCAACAGCTCGAACGCCTGGGTGCACTCCTCCGACCAAACATACGGCTCCTTCTGTGTGAGCTTTGTCAAGGGTTCCACTATTCTGGCGAAATCTTGGACGAACCGTCGATAATACCCAGCCAATCCCAAGAAACTTCTTATCTCAGCAACTGATTTCGGTGTCGGCCAGTCTCTAAAAGATTCGATTTTCATCGGATCCATTGAAATGCCGTCACTCGAAATGACATGCCCCAGAAATTGCACATTGTCGAGCCAAAACTCACTTGCTTAGCTTAACATAGAGCTTCTCCTTCCGCAGAACCTGCAATACAATTTGTAGGTGCTCGGCGTACTCCTCTCGACTTCTCGAATAGAAAAGAATGTCGTCGATGAATACGACAAAAAACTGATCTAAGTACTTGGAGAAAACCATGTTCATCAAGTCCATAAATATGGCCGGTGCATTGGTAACACCGAACGGTATCACAAGAAACTCATAATGGCCATATCGGGTTCGGAAAGCCGTCTTGCATACATCCTCTGCCTTGACCCTTATTTGGTGATACCCTGACCGAAGGTCTAATTTGAGAAACCCGAGCACCACCCAGCTGGTCAAACAAGTCGTCGATGCGGGGAATGGGACACCTGTTCTTCACGGTCACCCTGTTCAACACCCGGTAGTCAATGCACATGCGCAAGGAACCGTCTTTCTTCTTAACCAGTAACCAGGAGCACCCCACGGGGAAGCACTTGGATGGATAAATCCCTTGTCTAAAAGATCTTCTATCCGCTTCTTTAATTCTGCCAACTCCATTGGCGCTATCTTGTACGGAGCTTTGGAAACTGGCGTCGTTCCTGACATCAGGTCGATCGAGAAGCCCAATACGCAAGGCGGGGGTAAACCAGGTAGATCTTCAGGGAACACATCAAGAAACTCTCGAACTACCTCCGGTGCTGGCTCCTCGTCTATCTCCATAGCTATTAAGGTCTTCGGCTTTGCTCGGAATTTAGCTAGTTCCAAAGACTCGCTGCCGCCCACGAACACAAACTCCGGGTGATTAGGAATGCGAAAAGTCACACTCTTAGCCCGGCAGTTGATAACAGCATGGAACGTGCTCAACCAATCCATCCCAAGAATGGCATCGTAGCTACCAGTTCCAATCAGAAGGAAGTCTGCATAAAGTTCCCTGCCATAAACCACCACAGGGCATAACCTACACTCTTGGTTGGACACAATAATTCTGTTACCCGTATGTATCTCCTAACCCTTGGTCAACGGCTCGTGAGGTCTAGAGCGTGTGTTAACAAACCGCATAGAAATAAAGCAATGCGAAGCACCCGAATCAAAGAGAATTCTAGCTGGTACAGAATAAACAAGGAGGGTACCTATAACCACTTCTCCAGAAGCCTCTGCCTGCTTGGCGGACAGGGTAAAAGCCTATTCCTGATTCCGACCCGTACCAGTATGCCTCTGATCGAATAACCGCCGCTGGGATACCAGAGGTGGACCCCTCTGAGCTGAAGTGCCGTACGACGGTTGATGTTGCTCGAACCTTCCCTGTAGCTCGGATCTCTGAAGCACCCGCTAACCCTGTGCTCGCTGGATCCGCAAAGTAGACACTGCCACTTGGCTCTGCGACAATCTCTCTGCATGTGCCCTGGCCTCTGGCAATAATTGCAAAACAGGGCCCTCCGCTGTGGCTGCTGAGGTGAGAAGGTATGCTTCATCTACGTAACACCCGGCCTGTGGACTGGGATCGCTCCACGGGGAGGAAAGGTAGCCCGTGCTGGAACTACGTTGGGTCTCCTGTCCACCGATCGTTGGCCCTTGGCCTTCTCCGCCAATCTTTCCTGTACTCGGGCAGCGTTCAACATCTGAGCGAAGGTCAGTAGATTGAGAGACGCGATAAGTTGTTGTAGTTCAATATCGAGCCCCTGCTGAAACCGTCTTGCCCTGGCGGCTTCGGTGGCTATCATGTACGGTGCGAAGCGACTCAGCCGGTTAAACTCTGCGGCGTAGACATCCACTGAGCGTCCATTTTGCTTTAACATGATGAATTTCTCCTCCATCTCGACCTTGGCAATGGCCAGAAAATAGTGATTTAGAAAGCACGCGGAGAACGTGTCCCATCTGATAGGTTTCTTTAGCCGGCTTTCTTCTACGGGCCACCATATGCGAGCCTCGTCTTCTAGCTGGATCTTCACTACGCTCACTCGGTCATCGTCAGGAACCCGAGCGGCCATCAAAAGGTTCTCCACGTTGACGAGCCATTGCTCGGCCTAGAGTGGATTTGCCTATCCTATGAAAACCGATGGATGAAGCCTTCTAAAGTCCGAAACGGTACCAATCCTAGCCTATGTAGTCGGTATGAGGGTGCCCTTGGGGGCGGCGGGAACAGTCGTAGATCTCTTCAGGGCGGTAATTGCGGTCTCCTGTACCGCCTTCAATCCCTCAGCCAAGAGATCGGTCTTCCTCTCCTGGGCCTGGGCTAGGGTCGTTAGTGTGCTGAGAATCTTCTCGGTACGATCGTGGGAATCGGCACCTGAGGAGTTGCCCGAGGAGTCCATATTTCTTAAAAAGATCAAAAGAAATTAGATTCAAACAAGGGCTACACGATAATTCAACGAGAATTAGAAAGTGAAAAGAAATGTAATAACGCATACGTTAAGGGTGTAACTCAATTTAGGGATCTCTCGACCGAACTGTAATTTCATCCAAAACCTGAGCTCTGATACCAACAAAACCATGTCACGCATCGCTTCCCAAAATACGGAATATGAGGGGTGACTAAGCCAGCCATGCTCCTACGGTCAAGGAATAATCATGCCGTAGTCACACTTCGGCTTTTAGTATTACATGGTAGTCGGTAAACAGTACTAGAGTAAAAGAAATAACAGTTCACAACTTTATTACATTACAATAAAGAAGTTCGAGATAAATTTATTTTGCATAAAGAAATAACTAACCAACGAAATACAATGCGCTTAAAGCAAAAAGAAATGGCGTTGATGTTGCGGTCTAGACCTCCGCGATCTCGAATGGCAGGTCTTGCTCCTGGGCTGGGTCCATTTCGTTCTGTGAGCATGCATACTCAGGTCGTCAGGGCGATACATATAGCAATAAATATATATGATGGGTACAATACTATTAAACATGAAAGGTGCAACAGAATACAGAACATGAGAATAATGAACATCATTTGAATATGAACAGTACGATATAAGTATCATGTCAGTAAACCAGGCAATGTGTATGTCACCACTTATCAGTCACTAAGTCCATGAAATCAATTGGTGGAAAGGATGCTCGTGTTTAACAAGGATCTCGTGTATGCCCGAGACTACGGTCCACTGTTGCCCGGGACATAACCCTGCAGCCGTGCCGCTAGGCCCACGACCTAATGTATGTATATATATAAATATATATATCACTAATATCGAATGATTATCCTCTAAGTCACCGTATCTCGATAAATACGAGTTCAATTCTACGTTGATTTCCCCATTCCCCAGGTTATAGTATGTATTCAAGTATTAGATAGGTTGTGAACAATTACGTATCGCTTTCACTTTCAATCATATTTCCACTTATCAATATCATTTTCGTACTTGCCATAACTCAATCACTAACACTTATATATTGAAAATGCACAACAGTCGTTAGGTCTCAATATAAACGATCACTATACAGAAGATATAAAGCAAGCACAAAAATAGGGAGAAATGCACTGAATAGATATTCACTAAATTATGACACCCAACGCCACATGACTTGCAAAATTTACCATAAATCACACGTATAGAATCGATCAAAACAATATAAAAGGCGTACGAAATATACTTGATTATCTAAGCAGTAAAATTAGTTTCATGTCAATAGGAATTCAGGTTAGGGACTTATCATCATTTTAAATCAGCGATCCGTTGCTGAAATTCCGGTTTCAGAACCGGAAGTCCAATTTCGCGCACGGTTTACTCGGGATTGTGTTTAGATTCAGCTGTTTCCCCAGTTGAATAAAACCTACTTCTATCTGTTAGGTTTCCAACGCATCAAACGAATTAATAATAAACTTTCTATACTAGAAGATATGTCCTGTTTAGTGTGAAGGTGAAAGAAATGTCACTGCAGAAACTGCAGAACACGTCGACATTCTAAAATACAAACTAAATATCAAATGACTGTGAAACTGAACGAGACAAGATCTGTGTTAGCTAACTAAATTATCTACGCGGCTATATATGACTCCGCGCATTTTCAGTTTTATATAGGAACGTGCATGTATTTAAATTCAGGTATCCTCGTGGAATGCTGCCCCGGACCGCAGTCCAGAGCCGCATTCCCAGTCAATTCTCATTACAGTTGTCTATTAGCATTGAAGGGTAAACTTTATAAGATTCTAGTTTATCGAGTCGGCTTCGATACGAGCTGTAGAACATTACATTCCAATCTGTATTGAATTTATTATATATTTTTCAACGTGACATGTGCGGTGCATTCCAGTTTTAGCGTCGCCTTTAGGGGCGACTTTATATGATTATAAACACGATATTTTGCATCCAAATTTCTACACGATATTCGTAATCAGTAAAGAGATCCAACTATCGCAAGTTCCGCCATAATAAGATATGTTTTGGTTTATAGTTCGCATCAAACATCTAGGGTAGCTTTTGGTAATCAGTCGAAAACATAAGATTCCTTTAACCAACAAGCGATAATTAATTCTTATAAATTCTAAACGACATCAATACGGGCTAACCAACCGAGTTGGGTTCGATTCATTACTACCAACATGATGGCTCAAGTATAAGTGTTCGATTTATTACTTAACGTTATTTAGATATATAAATGCATATACCCACACACACACACACACACATATATATATACATACATATCTATTTATAATTATCTAACATTAGCATTAATCTATAAAATTATAATAGCATGAGCAGCAAGAGATGGGATTTCTCTTGTCTTTGGCGAAAATGGCACGACAAAGATGGCGGGCACGACACGGGCACGATCACGGAAGCGGCAACAAGCTTGGGCTCAGCTAGCTACGGGGTTCTGGGCTGATGGCTTGAGCTGGAGGAGGAGGAGCCGAGGCGGGAGTGATGTCGAGGCGGTCGGAGAAGGAGGATGGGACGATGGCTGAGCTGGCAATGACTCCGACATAGGCGATGCATGGCGGCAGCGGCAGCGGCTAGGGTTTCGGGGGTTAGAGCTCGGGTGTTGTGTCGTGGTGGTGTTGGTGATGGCTCGCAAGTGTGGTGTGATAGGAGGGAGGTCGACGGTGGGTTTGGTGGTGATGTGGAAGTTGGTGGGTCGATAGAGGAGTTTGGGTTCGAGGGAGATGACGGTGGAGGTTGTGGTAGTGTTCAGGTGGTCGCGGTGGGGGAGAGGAGATCGGCGGAGGTGATGAGGAGGTGTTGCTGATGGTCGTTGGTGATGAGGGCCGGAGCTTGGAGATGGGGAGTTGAGTTTGGGAGAGGGAGAGAGGGAGAGGGAGAGAGAGAACGAGCAAGATGGGATAAAAGTGAAAGGCTCGGTTGGAGGAGATGACGTTGAGGAGATCGTGGGGTCGGCGCGCAGATCACGCGACCGTTGGCGACGAGAATTCGTCTTAGGTGGAGCGGGTCTCGCGGGCGCGGCGTGAGCGAGAAGGAGCCGTTGGCGAGAGGAAACGAGAGGGGATGGAGATGGAGGCGGTTGCGACGTGGCGAGGACGAGATCATCGCGGAGGTGGGCACGGGTCTTGCGGCGACGGCGTGAGGAAGGAGGAGACGTGGGAAAGGGCGGTAAAAGAAGAGAAGGGGAAGGAGAGGAAGTGTGGGAGTCGGGTCGGGTTTGGGTAGGGATAAGGAATAAGTTGGGTTTAGATTAGGAATAATTTAATAAATAAAATATTAAAATAATAAAAATATATATAAAAGGAAAAAAGGGAAAAAAATTCTGGAAAAAATACGGAAAATATATATACGGAAACGGGGGATTTACACGAAGTCTCTATGCTTAAGTTGACGCCAGTCTATGGATTCATATGTAATCTTGACCGTCACCTGTTATTTAAACAAAAAGTTTAAATAGAAGAATACGTTAACATTATGTATTTGTGAAGTGGGAAACTTCATATATATTGTTGACACTCACCTGTTTTCTAATGCCCCGTGCATGTGTCCTCACTCATTCTAATGCCCATGCTTTTGCATGACTGGACTTGCTGCTGCTGCAATTATTTATTTATTTATTTATTCGCAGGCCCACTTTTCTCAACTTAATATTCAAAGTCCAGTGGCAACAGCACCTACTCCATCAGTTCCTGTGTACCATCCCGATCCACCTAGGCCTGCACGTCCGCCGCTTTACTATGGTCAAGGACCTCAAGGTGCTCCTGGCCTCATGATGCCTCAACCTGCTTCTTTTGGCTTTCCACAGCAACTATTTCCAGGAATCTGGCCTGGTGCCGCTTCAAGCCTTATTACGCCTTACCCTGTTCAGAGGTCAGGGCAGGCCGGGCAGAGCACAGGGATTAGGCGAGGAAGAATTGAGCAGCCGCAGATTCAGCAACCTCAGGTATATAGCAAACTCTTGAGCCAGCATGCTTGCGTTTTTTTTTTTTTATTCTTTGTTCGGTTGGTCAGCGTATAACACATAAACAGATTATATGCTGCATAATCGGGTCACGCGTGATTACACAATATTGTATTTTTAATACAAATAATTTAGAAACATCCTTTGAAAATATTTAAAAGATAGAAGAAGATATTATGCATATAGGGACAATAAAGAAAGGAACTGGCCTTTTATTTATTAGTTATTTACCTTGCATATCCTGTGGGCTATGCATATTGTATGTGTCCATTTAAGTGACCACTCTGCCATATATGTTGCCTAGGACCAATTCTGCGGTCATTCACCCTTATAATACTATTCAATGCACTTGATAGCCGAAATATTTTCAGCGGACAACCAAACGGCCTGTTAAACCTTGTTTTACAACAGTGCTTTTATATATCGATTGCATAAACCTGTCAGCTGACTGCCTATAAACGCTAAGCACGATAAGCGGGCATCAATTTTTGCTTCTTAGCTATACACGCGCACACACCCCACTAAAATAAAAGAGGACAAGGCTCAGGCCTCCTTCAATTTGATATTTGATAAAGATGTCACAAGTCGACTGTAGATTTAACATAGAGAATGATCTCGAACCATACGCTCCTTCATCCTTGCTACGACAGCATGTCAAAAGAATTCTGTTTTACCTTTTATCAAATGAGGAGTTTTCATTTTTATGGTTTTTCTCAATTTTCCACTTTCTAGTTTTCCTAGACTATTTCCTGAAGGCAAGGAAAGGTAGAATGTTGCCCCTGCTTTAGCTCTGGGTTTTGAATTCGGCTGTGATGCTCATCCAGTAGATAGGTAATCCGTGAATTAATTTTTTCAGCTGCCAAACATTGCTCGAGACAGAGAAAATAATTAATAATTAGCCTATATAATGGGTTCAAGTTCTTTCGTCTAACCACCGGACCTTTACTATTCAATCATCACTTGAAGCCTTTATAAGATGCATATTTGTTTTAGTCCTGGTTTTGTATTCAAGATATATTGGAGTTGCACGTGTGGCATTAACAGATTAACTGCTTAGGCATGCAATTATAATTATTCTCTGGAAGTTTTTTCGCCTGTCCATCTCCACTTCTGTGTGGTTGAAGTTCAAATAACCACAACATTTTTGGTTAGCTTTTTTGTCGACGTCGTTGTCGCTACCCCATCACCAAACTAATGCTAACAAACAAGGTTTCGTGGATATCCTTATCCTCCCCCCCCCCCCCCCCCCCCCGGCCACCCCATAAAAAAACACCATCCGTTTTACTGGAGCTTTCTTTATATAACGAACAAAATTTGCGTCAAACGAAGGAAAATATTGACAGGATTTTGGTATGTCCTAATCTTGGTAGCATGTATTCAAATATGGATTGATGACACTTTTCACAGTTATCAAAGAGCATTGTATACAATTTGATACATTACAATTTATGCTTTATAATGCCAAAAACAGTCCCACAATTATTCTGGATGCATTGGAAACGGTGACGGTATGGATACAAATCCGTTACAGATTCGTCTCTTCAACAAAAAATCCGTCCG